>RPOG01002242.1:0-101662 GCA_008086565.1 Thalassoma bifasciatum | reverse complement strand
CACACACACACACACACACACACAAACACACAAACACACACACACACACACACACACACACACAAACACACGCAGAATATAACTCTACTGAAACACAACAGAGATTATCTAAAGGAACAAACAGTGAGGATTCTGACTCTCATTTTATTATTTTCTAACTATTAGTTCTGTTTTTGGTTTAACAGTTTTCATAACAGACAACAGAGGGTTAAATATGAATCAAATCTGAATAAAAAGTAATCCAAGGCTTTCACTCACCCTCTAAAACTTCTGATGACCGTGATTTGATGTCAAAGCACCCAAGAAGAAATAAAACAAAAATGTCAGAGTCAAATGAATCATTTCAAAACAGGAGAAAAATAATGAGAGTAGGAAGAGGATGGTGAAAAAAAAGGAGAAGCTGAGGTTGATGAAGAAGAAGAAAATGAAGAAGTGGATGAAGGGGAAAGTGGAAGTGAGAGGCAGAAGAAGAATCTGATCCTCAGACCGTTTTCCTCTGCTCGGGTGTCCAGCTGTTCTCTCAGGTTGACAATCTCGATGCGGAGACGTTCCTCGCAGTGCGCCCCCTGCAGGTCAAATATCGACAGTCAACACACAAACAAATTCAAATTCAAACTCAAATTCAATATGAGCTTTATTAGCATGAAGTTTCTGTTAAACATTTTGCCAAAGCCAATGTAAGAAGTGCCAAGAAAATATACACATTATGATAAAATCAATCAAAAATTAATAAAAATCAATAAATCAATTTAAAATAATCTATTTTTTATGGGTATCAATGTTTTTTTGGTTAACTTAATATCAACTTATTAATTATCAGACTATTTGTGAAAAAAGAAACACAGAAGACCTTAGACTTGTCTATAACATCTCTTCACTCAGAGAGAGTTTAGAAGTAAATGAAAACCTGATCTGTGCTCGTACCTGCAGAGACGCCGCAAGCACTGAGCTGGAGTCTGCTCCCTCCTCCTCCTCCACCTCCTCTCCTTTCAGCCTGGACAGATCACAGCACATCCTCCTCTGAGAGAGGGACAGCTCTGCCTGAACACACACACACACACACACACACACATTACACATCCTGAAAATAACCTCTGCCTTTCGGTGAGTCAGCAAGAAGGTAAGAAAAAGAGTGAATCTAAAAGGTTGAAAGTGGATAACCATGGTCTCTCTCACCAGTCGACTCTGCACGGCGCTCTGTGATTGGTTGAATGATTTGTTGAGCTCCTGGAGGAGAGCCTCTGAAGTCTTCACCTGACACTGGAGCAGTGAAACCTGAGCACAAAGATTCACTCATGTTAGTCTTCACACACTGACCTGCTGTCTGTTAGTGTGTGTGTTAGTGTGTGTGTGTTAGTGTGTGTGTGTTAGAGTGATGCTCACCTGTTTGTGTGTGTGGTTGGTCTGAGTGTCCAGCTCTTTCTCCAGATCCTCCTTCTCAGCCTGCAGACGACTCACCTCCTCTCTCAGCTCTGATACCTGGGGAACAAAATATCAAGCTATAATTTTCAAACACATCTGTGCTTTAGTTTCAAATACTGTTTTTCAGGTTGAATCACTGTGATCACATCTTTCTGTGTTAAATATTCCCTGACTCAACAGAAGTTAATTCTATGAAACACAGATTTATTGATCTACACCTGAGCGTTGAGTGCGTCCCAGTCTCCGTGTGTGACCAGCCGGTGTCCTGCAGGCGGCAGGTAGATGGCCTCGGGCACTAGAGTCCCCGTGGAGACCAGAGAGTCAGTGTCGTCCTGAGCGTGCGGCTTTCTTGGCAGTAACGGTGTGTCCATGGAGAAAGAGGACAGAGACGCAGAATCGCAGCTCCTCAGTGAAAAATAACCGTCTGATGTCAGCTGAGCCGCTTCTCCCTCTGCTGCCTCCAGCTCAGCCTGCTGGTTGTGCTTTCTGTCGGATGAGGATGCAGCTTCAGCCTCGGACTGACTGTTCAGGGTTTGGGAATCATGACTGATGACTTCTGAGTCCATTCTGCCTCTTCTTCCACTCATCTGACGGAGGGAGAATTAGAAATTCTGGGATAAGTTCCACAGACGTGACTCCAAAACAAGAGGAACAAAAGGATATCTCTTTTTTTGTCCAGCTCCACTGATCCTGAAGTCAGTCTCCAGTTTAAAATCTATAATATCCATGATTGAAACTTGGGCTGGGCAATTACTCGTAATTTAGATTAAAATGCAATATGTCCTGTTGTTATGTTCTAATCACAGACAGTGCAATATTTCTTGAACAAAAGCAAGAACTGGCAGTAAAACTAAGTTTCAGGAGGCAAAAACAGCCAAAAAGCAGAGATAAAGGAAAATTGAGAGAAAACTTGGAAAACAAAGAAGCAAAAACATATCCAAAAGTGGCAAAAAAAGAGTAAAAAGAGACTAACATGGACAAAAAGCAGCTACGCATAGCAAAAAAAAAGGTATTGAGTGCATGAAAATGAATGTAGTATTTTCAGAGGTCTGATCTCTTTTATTGATATGATGTAAAATTCTAATTTTCTGAAACTGAATTTTCTCAGTTTTCATTATCTATAAGCTATAATCATCAACATTTCAAGAAAAAAGGTTTAAAATACTTTTTTCTATGTATTAAGAGTCTATATAATATCTTGGTTTTATGTTCTGAAATGAGTGACCAAAATAATGAATTTTTCATGATATTCTTATTTTTTAGGTGTCTCCATACATGCAAACGAGGTCTTTTGTTTTCTTTTCCCCCTCATGTATGTTTCTCTTATTCAAATGAGAATGAAAAAAATAAATCATCCCCTCCAATATATAAAAGGTGATATCAGATTTTCCATATTAATCCGTAAAACTCTTCTGTTTTTTTAGTAATTTATTTCTGGTTGTATTTTTCTAGTATAGTGCTCTTGTTTATAAAGAGTGATTTATTGCCTGTGTTTGTTTAACAACAAATAAGATAGGGAATCTAAAAATAATCACACAATAAACTGCAATTGCAATATAGGGAAAAATAATTGCGACCAGATTAACATTCAGTCCTGATTAAAACTGCTGCGATGGCTCTTTAAACTCAGTTCTCACTACTTGCCGAAAAATGATAAATCCTTTCCAAGATAAGTACAAACAGAAACTCAGGTGAACACTGACCAGAATCTGTCCGCTGGCTCTCCTCCACTCCACAGACTGAAGAACAGAAATGCGAGCTTCATACTGCGCTGCTGTCTCTATGAACACAGTGGAAAGATAAAACCATGAGGAAAGAACATTAAACCTGCAATTATCCACGTGTCCTCCAGCCCTGAAAACTGAGTGTAGTAATGTTTATAATATAAATTATTCCCTTCAGTGTTGTAATGTGTGTTGTGAAACTTGATTGATTCTGTAGTGAGCAACATTAAACTGTATCTTGGATGTTTTTGTCCTGTTTAAGCGTTTTGATCTACCTCAATTTCAAGGAAACTGTGATGAAATGTGATTGAAAATGACTTCTTAAAATTAAAACTTACAAATGATAAACTCAAGAGTTCTCTTTCTTATAACACTTAATGGACTGGATGAAGTTTCACTTTTACTGTCTTACATTTCTCTGCCTCTTACTTCCAGTACTTCCCATTTCCTGAGTAAGACTCAGAGCAATGTCTAAGAAGTGACACACAAATTATCAGGGCTCTGATTTTTCTCTCCTGATAAAGAGACAAAGAAAAACCCTCTCTAGGTGTCAAATAAATCGTTAATCAAACTGTAGCACCCAAACACACTCACCTCTGAGCGCCTCCTGTAGTGACTGGATCTCTTGGTCACATTGCTTTTGCAGCTCTGCCAGTTCCTCCTGTTTGCTCAGCTCACAGATCGTCGCCACGCCCTGCCAGTGTTCGACCTGAGCTCGGCACTCGGCTAGCTGGGCCTGAAGACTGGTCTCTGGAAAGGATAAACAGGTTTCTGATGTTCTGCCCTTATTTTCGTTTACAGACATTAGCAGCAGTAGAGCTGGGATCACACACACACTCACACACACACACAAGAGAATAATAAGAGTGAGGTGAAGCTGGTGACAGGGATCAGAAGAAGACCTTTAAACAGCTCACTGACAGATAAGGAGCAGTTTATCTGATGCATGTGTGGAGGACTGTGCCACTCAGCATTTACTGCTTACAGATATTTATCTTTTTTAAGTAAAGAACAATGTTTGTCTTCCTCATTAGCTAAACACACAGCAGGTTGAGGGAGCTGATCTATACGTTAAACTAAAATCCTTCAAGTCCTGTAACAGTCCAAGATGTGATCTGCAAAACTTATCGACCTCTGTATACATCCTGAATTTCTACGGTCTTCTGCGCCTGAAAATTTTCAGAATTGTTTGTCAAGAATGTCTCATCGATAACTCTCTTTCTTTACATTCAGATGTTTGTATTAGTTGTGTGTCTTTACCTGTGGACTTTTACTGGATATTCCTGCTAAAATTGTATTCCAAGGCTATGAAGACAATGTCAATGCAAAGTCAGAATAATAATTTTGTGGATTTTGCATTCACCCAGAAAAGTCAGTTCTTTGTAAATTCAGCTGTTTTTTTTTCCTGTAACATCTTTGCAAACTTTGCAGCTGCTGAACTTAAAGGTCTGAGGTCTGGACTTTCAACACGTCATGTTGTCATGTTGATTTTACTGCAAACAATGTTTCTTTGGTCTAACAACCACAATGTGACCACATCATGTGTGTGTTGAGCATATAGAATAGTGCTACTAGGCATCTCTGGAGCTTTAAGTCATGTTCATTGTGAATATACACTTCTCCTAACAAACATAAAAGGTTTTTTGGTACAAATGCACACAATCATTATTTAATGATGCAAATGGAGTAACTCCATGTGCCACAGATTTTAATTCTGTACTAGGAGCAGTAATGTTTCAGGATTATATGGAAAACAAATTGGAAACATTTCTTCAAAAATACGAAAAAAAAAAGGCAATTGAAAAATAATTCATTGATCCTAGAAGGGAAATTTCAATAGTGCAGTACGTTTTTGAATGAATGAATGTAATACATGATAAAATACTTCATATTTGATGTATTATTCAATGTATTACAGTACCAAAATTATGCAATGATTTAAAAATAAAGATTGGGTGAGATATGTAAAAATGAATAGGAAAAAAAAAATTAACATTTATTTTTGCTAAAATTAAGAGCTGTCAACAGAGCAACGTCAACGGCAATATCCCGTTAGTTGCGCTGCATTCATGTGTTGTTTAAATAATTAGAAAACGAACTTTCAACATTAGACACTAGGTTGAGTGAAAATACAAATAAGAAAACCAAAACATGCTTAGGTAAAAGATTTTTTGTTATAGAAATTATTGTTGTGAAAATAAATTTGACGATTCATTTCTTCCAAGTGTTTTAGGTTATTTCGGCATAACGACTGACGGCTCTGTTTGACAGTGAAAATGAAGGAGCGTCTATCTAACATCAGAAATTCCGAGCTACACAAGAATACATGAACGCAACAGCAGCCACAGCGAGGGTGAGCAACAAGTTACCGTAAATTTTAGAGTAACAACTTATTTCGAAGATGTCATCGTCAGCTCACGTCCAATCCCGTTAGTGTCAGATATGTAAATCAGGTTAATGTTTAACGCTGCAGCTTTTTATTACCGTTATCTTCACTCATCTTCTCCTCAGACCAAACGAGTCCAACAGGAGCTTGAGTCGACCCCAAAAACGTCTATGAAGACTTCCCAAAATGTAAAATCCAAATCATGTTGCAGGAATAATCCAGGTGTGTCCTGTAGTGTTGAAATTATTAGAGGAGTGTCAAGCAAAGGAAACAACTTTCCCCGGTGTAAGCCTGCGGAAATGACGTCAACCTCCTTCCTGTTCTCGCATGCCTTTCTTTCTTTCCCTGGATTTTTACTGAGTGGAATTTGACAGATTTTTCTCCAAGAAAACAAGAGAAAAGTTTGTATTTCAGTGCTTATTCAATAAATACATCCTCTGAGCTTGAAGAATGAAATACATCCTGTATCTTGTGACCCCTGGAGGTCAGTGAACCACATTTTGAGCCACATTGAGTCTGCCTTTAATAACAAATACAGAGATAATACATTTAAGAATGAAACATTTTATGTCTATTAATAATAGTATCTCATCCTTGTGTATTTATTCAAAAAATCCTTAAACCAAAATACCAGATTATGACAAATAAATTAAATGAAAATTTAATGTATTATTGATTTATCATTCCATAACAAGAATGCACCACCTAGAAAACATCTGCATAGTGTTAAAACTTAAAACTTCATAAAGCATCTTGATTATATGACCAAAGTCACGAAAAGTTACATGAAACAGTGATACTGCCCTTTTTAGCATTAAGAATTTATTTATAAATATTATAACAGAGTCCTGTGTCTATTCCCAGGAATGTATCTTCTTGACTTTCAGGTCCTAATGATCTCACACGCTTCGGTTCGATTTTCCCCCAGATATCTGATATCTAAAAAGGCCTCTGCCTCCTCTGTTTACAGCAACAAAAAAATAGAAAACTATGCAGCAGAGGCAGCAGAAATATGAGCACATTGTTACCAAACCAAACATGAGCAGACACAAACCAAAACAGATCTTGTTTATTTGTTTGTTTTATTGAAGTTTGTCATCATTAAAACACTGTGTCACAATGTAGAGCAGGAGAGTACAAAACTGGACTGGTTACAGGTAAAAAGGTTGATTCTAGGTTATTTCCTTCAGTAACAGGACAAATGTTCATAACTGGATACCCTACATATATATAGACCAACACATAAACATTCATGATATTTAACCGGATTATTCAAAAACCTGTAGCTTCATGATGAACTGTAGAAAATGCTGGTGAGAAATCTTGATACAAAGTGACTCATGTAACAGTGCCAAAATACAGTTTCTCTGATAAAGGAATATCATAAATAGTTTGCAAAGTTTAAATATATAAAGTGGTTTAATCCTGCATCACTCAGAGCGGAGCAGAGGCACAGAGTCAACATGTAAATAAACACTCACAACAAAGAAGTGAAAATGCTCTCTTTACACATCTTCATGTAGTGAGTTTCAGTTAGAACAGAGGTAACATCCAGTAGGTACCATGTTACTGTATCTAAAGCACCACGGCTAGGAGTGTATGAAGTGCGTCATAGAACCATTTTCTAACAGTGTGGAAGTGCTGGAAGCTGAATCCTATCCTCTTCATCCTCACAGGTCCATATCCTGATCACTGACGCTCTGACGAAGATAATCTTCATACAGCTTTTTCTATGGAGAAGCACCAAACAGAAAACCAAGTCAACCTTTTTTATATAATCATGTTTTCATAAATCACAGTCACATTCAGTAAAACACAGGTGTGGTACCTTTTTGGTCTTCACCACCTCCTGGACGTACTCCAGCTTCTCCTGCAGCTGCCTCTTCTGTTTACCGGACAGAGTCGGTTGAGTCCTAAAAGAAGAAAAGTGAAAAGTTTATTAGTGGTTGAAAAATTAAGTGTTAGGGACAAAGAAGAACTTCACGCCCTGAGCTCATACTTGAAGGAGAATCGTGCAATGAGGAGGAGGAGGAAGGAGAGAAGAACGAGTCCACCGCAGCTGTACAGCTGCTGCTCCACTGAGAGTGAGTCGAACACTTTCACTACAGGACTCTGTGGATTCAAACAGGAGCTGCAATGAGACCTCACGGCTTCATATGAACATTTCAAAAAACAAAACCCAACAGTGGGCTCATCTGAAACTCACCAGGTAGACTGATAGCGCCTCTGTGCCCTGACGGCCTAAAGTCAACTCCAGCAGCTCCTTGGAGAGAGAGCCGAGCACAATTAAGGCCATGAGAGCCAGAGGCACGCTGAAGCCCAGCAGAGTCAGAAAGCAGCCCTTACAACGCGCTCGACGGTTCCTGGAGCTCGACTGTCTGTGAGAAAACACACAGGTTTTTTTTCCTGAGGATTCAGACTGAGATGTTTGAATACTGTGAAAAATCTGCACTCAACGTAGGGCTGGGCGATGTGGCAAAAAAAGAACTGATACGATATATTTTTTCATATCATCTGATTTCTATGATCATGGTTATTTACATTATTCTTAAACTGGTAGTTTCACAGCATCTTTACTGAAAACTAAAGAAACTAGAGATTAGTTCAACATTATTATCAACATAAAAAGCGAATACCGAAGCGAAAAGCTTTTTGCAGGTATGCAAGACCCAGGCATGTAATTCCTTTTCTTGTCTTTGAATGTTGCTTGTGTGGCACAATGGCTGCAAAAGATGACATAATTGATTGCTCAACTTACAAACAGAAATGGAGCAGGGAAAAGTCGACTGTTATCACACACATTTCCGCCATGTTTAATCCATTAAATATGCTCACAGCTGATCACAGTAGTTGCCGAAATTTATTACAACCACAATCATTTAACCGCCCAGCCCTAACTCAACAATGGTTTGAAGTGTTTGTGTGTTACCTATCATTAAACAGTGAATCTGTGATGGCCTCACTGATGGTCTCACAGTCCTTCTCTAGAGAGTTCAGTGTGTTTTGGACCGTCTGATTGATGGTTCTCTCTACAGTGCGACAAACCTCCTCGATCTGGTTCACACAGCGACTCGGCTGAAAACAGGAACAAAAAAAGATTTTAAACAATGTGCAATGAAAACTTTAGAAGAGCAGAGGATTAAGGAAGTGTGAGGTCGCAGATGAACCCTCACCTTATTGGGATTAGGGATGTAGATAGTGGGCATGTCAAAACCACACTTGTTGAGTCCAGGCCTCTTGCAGAGTTCCTGAACAATCTGCATCATCACTCTCTGATACACACACAGGGAAGAGAAATATAAACAAACAGAAAAATTGAGATGAAACACCCCAGTTTTTGCTTTGTTTAGAGCATTTTGTTTGTTTGTTGTGTTTATTGTAACTGTGAACCCTGAGGTTGATCTGGTATGTACAGCTGACAGGACTGTTCAGCAGAGCAGATAACTGCACAAGAACAGGATCTTCTTTAGGATATAACTCTTCCTCATCTTGTCACATATCTGGAAACTAGTTTTTGAATTCCTACACAGTAGATTATATCAGTCTATGGATTTATCTCACATTAAACAAAGCTGTACTGTGTTTACCTGTCTGTCAGACTCTCCCCCGGCCTCGTCAGCTTTGCTCAGGTAAAACCTCAGACGATCTCCGTGTTTCTCGTTCAGGCTCTCCACGATGTTGAGGGTTCGTTTACACAAAGCCTGACCCATAGGGTCAAAGAAAACCAGGATCAGGTCACAGAGATCACCTGAGAGAGCAGAAGACCATCAGTTATTAAGAAATCTTCTAATTCTAATGGTAGGGGTGGCAGTTTTACTATTTTGTCCTTATTTAGACAGACTTTAGTCTTAAGGAGCCAATATAGGATATTAAATCTTATCGGGTAATATGTAACTCTGGCGGAACAGATCTTGATGACTTCAGTATGAAACTAATTAAGTTAAAGGAAACTCACCCAACCACAGGATCACCTCGTCCACATCGAAAGGATACTTCATGTCTCCATCCACCAGCCCTGGGGAGTCCACAAATGTCACCAGGCTGAAGCGTTTCTGTCTGGATGTGCAGATCTCTGTGCTCAGGTACTCTGAAACACCTGGAAAAAAAAACAACAAAGGGCCAGGTCATCATGATGGAAAACCACAGAGTAACCTTTTTGCTTATCTAATTGAATCAGCACAAACATTTTCTGTCCATGTTTCTTAAGAAAAGTGACAGTGCAGCTCCCGTGAGAGCAGGAGAGTGATTGGCTGCAGCATCTTTACATCCATGAACTGCATCATCATCAGACCACAACAAAAGTATTTGTCAAATGTTCAAACCCTTAACTTTGCCATCTTGTGCTTTGGAAAGAACAGAGAAGCATTTTGTGAAGAGGCCAGCATCTCACCTTTGAACTCTTGCAGAGGCTTGAAGTGTGGATACAGATGAAGGGTGGCATTTCCCTAAAGAGATGAACAATTTAACCTCATTTCTAGCTCATAAACCTAAAAATGACTCACTTTTCCATTTAAAACAATTAATGTCCCCTTATTGATTGATTTCCCACTGGTTCACTCACTGTGAGTGATTCTCTCTTGCGGCCGCTCGTCACAAAACTGAAGCCCTGTGTCTCAATGGCAACCCCAGTGCGCTGGATGTGCTCTTCAACATACCTGGAAAACAACCCACAAAGCATTACTTTGGCGTATCATCACCACTAAATATGTGTTTATTGATGTAAAAATCAAAGAAAACATCATCCATAGTGTGGAAGCTGACACAAAGATCCAAGTTAGATCTTTGCTGCTTTCATGCGTTATGTATTCATCCCTGAAACACTGTTATAAACTTACAACCTATGACAAGTTCAGCTGCAAAGAATATCATTTGTCTTCTTTGTCATATCTGAAACTTATTCCTGATTTTATTGCTTACCAGTTGATAAAAGAGCTTTTCCCTGCAGAGTGATTTCCCATCAGCATCACAGTGATTTTCTTTCTGGGTGGCAGCAGCTTCACACCGACAGATTCCGCTACTGTGATCAACCCTAAATGAACAAAAAACAAGAACAAAGTCATCATTGATGTACATTTACAGATGTTACTGTTTTTAATCAAATAATGGTGGTGGACTGAAGTCAATGTTCAAGACAAGGTATAAGAAAATTTAATGGCCAACTGAATTTTCTTTTAAATGACAGAGTAAAGGAGAAATTCAGCCTGATGAGACAGGTTGTCTCTGGAAATGTCATCACGCTGTGTCGAGTGAAATACCCTTACTATGATACTGACAAAGGACTATGGCTGGATGAAAAAACATAGGAAATGATTTTTTTCAATGAAAGAAAAGATATAAAAAATGCCAGATGGCCATGTGTTCAGAATAAAACTCTCAATAACCAAAGCTTTGCATTCTCAGAGTTGAACCATGCCAGACTTCAGTTAATATTCATTGGAGTGTTAACAAGGAGCTTTGTAACATGTGCTCGGTTAATCCTGAGGCGTTGAAAATAACCCCACACAGACACGTACACACATACACAAAAAATGTGGTGACAGCAGAAGCTGGACAAAAAGAAGTGGGGAAAAAACTGAGAAGTGAAAATTATCTCTGAAAAGCAGTGGCACAGTTTTACCACATATATTTACGATAATAGGATCATTTCCGTTGTCCCCTTAAAGTAAAATAACAGAGACACAAACTTTGTACTGAGGTTGTTAAATTATTTTGTTAATTTGATTTTTATAATTAAAATGTGGAATCGTATTGGTAACAGTGGCCTGATAAAACAATAACATAGAGCTCTTTTTAACGTTCACGGGATTAGAAAAATCGGAAAAAATAGTTTCCCTCAGTTTGTGGCTCTTTGGGCAGTTTTCGTTCCGAATCTGATTTTCTGAGAAATTTTATCTTGGCTAACAACTTTTTTTTTCACCATTTACGTATTGTTGCCTTGATACATTAAAGCACTGACATAAAATCCATTTCAATCAAAACACTGAGCCCGTGAACACATTAGCATTATTAGGACTACGCTCACTCTCGACTCTAGAGAGGAAAAGATCCGGGGGAACTTGAATGCAGCATCCTGTTTTACATCACACATCTTCAAACTGAACACATTAATTAAGCGTCATCACAAAAACCTTGTGGCTTCGTATCTAGATTCTGGCTTTAAAATATTTTAATTGTCTGCCACAATTTTTACTAGCTAAATTTACGATAAGTAACACCAGAAATGAAAAAAAAAACAAAAAACATTTGTTAGTAAGCTAGCTAACGGTTAGCCCACCTGCATCAGGGGTTAACGTCCAATAACACAATAAGTCTGTTAGCTGACCCCGCACAGCAAACACACACACATGCAAACTTCTTTCCCGATTAGGTAAATGTAGAGCCATTTATAGAAAGACATGAAATGAGAAAATTATCTGACAGTAACTCACCACTGTCAGGGTCCGTGTACAGCTGATGACAATCCCTTAAGATGCGCTCATCACAGGACACACCGCCCGATATAGAGTCTGCGTTAGCAGCACTCCGGTTCTTGATCTTTCCAGACATTTCACAAAGAAGAAAGTCTTTCAGGATGATGAGGAGACCCGTTGAAGCAGCCGGAACCGCAGACTGACTGAACTTTCTGCAGATAAGGCCGGTGAGCTCTTTTTGAATCGCCCCGGTCCGTTGAAACACGGGGTTTGGACGTAACTGAGCCACGTCGTCAGTCAGGGTGGCTTTCTGTCGCAAAGGCTTTTGGTCGATGTCGTTTTTTGTCAACTAGACGAATCTTACTCGACCCTCATCTTTCTAATATGAGTCACTGAAGACTTAATATAATTGCAATACATTAGGGAAAAAAGTGAAAGTATTATATAGATTGCAATTTACTACAAAATACAGGATATGAAAATATTGAAAAAACAATAATTAGTGTTTCAAGAAACATATCAGGGAGATATGATTAGAGGATTCGAGGGGGAAACAATGAAAATATTAATTAAAAAAAGACAAAGAAAAATAGCAGAGCATAACTGTGATCCAGTGGATGGCGTGACTTAATAAATTAAATTTAAATGTTGGCGTGTTGCCTTATACTCTTGGATTGGATAAAGCTTCCTGGGAAGCAAACCCACATTACTTTCAAGCTGAAGGCATTCATTAAACCCTCAGTAATACACAAAACTTAAAAAAAAAAAGTCGTGTACAAGACGCTTTGCTCATCCTTGTGCGTCTACATAAGTTTCCTTGAATTTTCAAGAAGTAATAGAAGTCAGGTTTCAGGATGCTTGGCTACTGTCTGAGCAAGGAGAGTGTTTATCCAAGGTTTGAGGTCATTTAGACACCTTGATGTGGTAAATGATTTCACACTACATCATGCTTTGTTCAGACTGTAGTATTTAGGCTTGAATCCAACTGTTTAAAAGGGTATCAGAAAGTTTAACAGTGCTGGATGCAGTCTGTCATCCAGCTCAAAAAAAAAGTCATTTTACACTTTTCGATCTCTCTTGAACAGTTTGTCCCTTCATTACTTAATGTGAAGGAAGCAGATATTAATGAGACTTCTTAATTAAACATGTAAAGATGCTACGAATGCAATCATTTCAGCCAAGAAGCTTTAAGACTTGACGTTTTTTTTGTTTTGTTTTGTTTTGTTTTGTTTTTTGTTTTTTGTCTTTTGCAAAGACAGGTAAATGATGATAGGTGCAATGAACCTTTGAAGGGCACACATTTATTTTAAGGTGAGAAATGCATTGACAAACCAAGGGGTCACAATTTACATTTGGAGGACAGGCACAAGAATACCAAGAACAAACATACAGTTTGGTGTCAAATGCTCTCAGTGCAAATTAAGGAATATTTTGAGATCCAATTTTATATTAAAATATTTTTAGCCCTGCAAAACAAGTTGGACAAGTTGGAAAGTGAACTGGGAAGTCTGGTTTGCTACCAGAGCTGAACGATTATCAACATGGGTGTGGAGAATTTGTGATCATGCAAGTGAAACCTGCACACACACACACCTCTGCCTGGACATTAATAGAAACAATTACACATTATGTCATGCATGTATTTAAGCCTGGGCAGTGATGAGTGTGCTTGTAGGACCTGTTACAGAGCTAAGTCATTAAGTGGTTCTAAAAAAAGTTTCCACTCACTAAACAAAGTGCTGTGGAAGCCCAAAGAGGACACATTCAAACATTCATATTGATTTTGATAGAAGTTACAAACTCATATCCTCAGAGTTACTAAAGAACAAAACAAACATGACTCTCATCATCATCTACACTATTGGAAATGTATCTCCCCCCAAATTTCCAAAAGTCTCTCAGTGTGACACCTTCTCAGTTGGGCAAGGGGGTTTGTGGGAAGAAGATGAATCTTGGGAGGCAGGAATGACATGTAAATCAGGCTGCTAAAGGCGCAGTGTGACATTTATAACAATCTAAAGAGACATACCATAAGATGAGAGAAACAGAGAGATGTACAGGTGGTTCTCATCTTAGAAATGATTCTCCTTCATTAACCCTTCATGTTTTTATTCATCCTGTTACATCCTGTCTTTCTTCTTGATTTTCAGCTGTGGCATGATATAAACATTATTAACCCCATCCTCCCCCCATGTTCAGTGGGTTTTCCTGAACATTTCCAGCATTCTCACATCAACTCACCCAAAATTTTACTAAGCTAGGCAGGCAAAAGTTTTTATCAAAATCTGGGTCAAAAATGTAGCCCACCTTGTTGCTTGTTTTTAGGATTTGTTTCTCTTAAATATCATTTTTTAAGTTTTTTCCTTAATTTCATTTTTTAACATCTTCTACCTCTTGGTCAACATTTATAAGGATTTAACTGTGCAAAATATAAACACTGCTGCTTCTGTTGTGTAAAAGAAACAATAAAGAACAAATGGAAAAAATGTTCAAGCTTTTCTTATAAGCACATATCTGTTCTTTCTGTAAAATAAATACATTGCTTAAGCACATTTTTGGGAATGATGCTTCCATACTTTTTCAGTTTCATATCCTTCAGGACTGATGCAACAATGACAACAGTTCAATGACAGACGCACATGTGAGTGTGAAGCAATGAGATGCATAGCAGGATTCCATTTCTCTCGTGATAACTATTTTAAAACTACTAAGGGTCAGGGTTTGGCAAAGCACTATGCATGCTGACCACATCTCAGCACACAGAGAGCACCAAGGCTCTAAAAGTCTTCTTTCATCCATAGATCAGAGTCTTTGTTCGTTGGTTACCAGTGTGCTTTTCTCTCTTTGGCAACCAGCTCCAGGAAACGAGAATGACTCGCATAGAGCGGAAAGGACGAGTCAACATCAACCCATTTCACTTGACCTGCGTCATCGCCGGCCTGCAGGGGCAGCTCGCTCACACTGTCACCTACAACAAAAGAAAAACAAGAGATCTGTTTTAGCTCTGCAGTGACAGAAGAAGTCCTGCAAAATCACAGAGCGAATTAAAAAGAGAAATAAAACAGTAAAAAAACCTGATTCATCGTGGAAGTTAACAGCCACTGTCTCCATCCAAGCGTTGTCTGTGTTTCTGGGATCATCCACATAGCCTTTATAGACCTGACAAAGGTACAAAAAAGTTCAGCTCTGCAACCTGTTGATAAAAATGTGACAGTAAAAAGAGCTTGCAGCATAAGCTGACCTGAAAGCCAGGTGATTTGAAGAGTTTAGTGATGCGTTCATGGACTTTTTTTTTCTCTGCTGGTTGGAGACTTAGAGAGTTCAATGCTTCTTCTGAGAACTCCCTCTGCAGGGTGAGAGACACCTGCTCCCCTGCATCCACCATCCCCTAAAAGAAAAACACAAATACAGCTTAAAAGATACCATCAAAACACTAGAAAATAAATTAATCCATCTGTGTTAAGATGAATAAGAACAAGAGAAATGTCAAAGTCACCTACTCCAGGAATGGCCCACTCTCCACAGTCTTTCCTCTTGATGGACACAAACTGCAGGATGGGCCGTTTGGAGACTGAGTGATTCACTTTTGCTCCTTTGGCATCAACTTTCCACCTGACAGACAGTAGTAAACACCAGGCAATAATATTTCTGTATCAGAGTTTGGTGTCAGAAGGAAATCATACAACACCTTTGGTATGTGTGTAAAGTTTACCTGGTGACAATGGGATCTGCAGCATGATTGGGTCCCCATCGTCCCAACAAACCTCTACCAGTCACTCCAGTGCGACCACGAATATTTCTGAATGAATGAAAGCTGGATTAGTATATTAACCAGAACTAGCTTCAGGAATGTATGTTTATAAATGAACTGACACATCTTTTTATCTCTCTGAGTTACTTAAGCTGTGTTTCCCCTTCTGGATTTGGAAAATTTAAAGTTTTTGCCTTTTTCCACCTTTGTATTCACTTGTAGCCATGGTGGTGATTTCTATCTTAGTCTTTCTGGTGGTTTTAAAGGGAAGAGTCCTTGGTCTTGCTACAGGCTGCGCCTCTTATGCACTTTGGTTAAACCATCTCTGTAAACAGCAGGCTTTTAAAGGTGTGCTCTGACTGATAATTCCTATGTCTTTGTACACCAGAATTCAAATTTCAGTAAACAATAGCTTTCTCATATATATTTAATGAAAACCCTCCCGGTGCTGCGAAGGTCTAGCTTAGTTTAGTTTGTTTATTATCAATTTATCATTATTTCATCATGTCATGCACCAAAAAGTTGTCCAGTCCTCACAGACTTATGAGACACAAGTAAAGAACAAAGAGCAGTCGATCAAAGACGAGAGCATCTCAACACAGTACCTATCTGTCAGAAACAAATCAATTAACAATTTTTTAAAATAAATATCTGATCAACTATACATGTCCTGTCAGGCAGCAACTTTAGTGAAACATTAAGTGTCCTCTTTCACCATTGAAAGGCATTCAGCACACATTGTGCAAGTTGAAACACTCTGTAAACAAAAATTGGAGTCTTTCCTCATCAGACACAGAAAACAAATCAGGAAAGTCTGCAGGCATTTTACAAATAAGTCGACACCTTGAATAAACATAATAAAGAGTGCAAAGTATTGATAAATTTATAGATCAAACTGCCAACTATCATCCAAGGCTACAGCAACAAGTAAAACTAATGATAGAGAAGAGATTTTCACAAGATGTGTTGTAATGTCTTTCTCTTGCAACCTTTTTTCCCTCCCCCAGCTTCAGGGTCATCGAACACTGTGTCTATGTCCAAACAGAGAAAATGGGACTGTTACTCACAGTGGCTTCCCCTTTTCTATTTTGTAGTTTCCCTCAAAGCTCGCCCTGTCCACACCTCCATCCACCTTGTTGAACTGTGGAGAGAAAGAGCTGCAGGACAAGCAGAGGACATCAGGACTGGTCCGAATACACTCTGATATCTGATATCTCTGAGGAGGTACAAAGAGTATCTGCGACTGTCAGAAAGTCTCATAGCAGCCAAGAAAATGATCGACTCCTCATTACACAGAGTTACCTGATGCTCACCCGATATCAGGATCTGCCCACACTGGCTTCTTCAGCACTGAGGGGTCTGTGTAGCTGATTGGATTGTACTGAGGCCAGCTCTGACTCCAGTCCACCTTATCATCAGGAACGACGAAACGCTTGACTTTGGACCCTGGATACTGAGGGCTCCTGGACTTGACATGAGACGCTGCTGAGGATGGCATGGTCCTGACACTGGTCATGTACAGGTCACAGAGGCTGGAGGTGATGGGTCTGATGGTCTGACTGGTTCTGAGGGGATAAGAGTGTGAACAGGAGAGGGTGGACCTGCAGGAGGAGAAACAGGAGACATAAATCAGTAAAGCCAAGCCCTCGCTGTGGCAACACCCAGCATACTTTCATTTCACACTCTGTCCCTGGAAAAACAATCCGTCAGTGCTAACAGCATTACTCTCTGTAATAGTATGTCAATAAATATAGTTTGAGAGGATTGAATTACTTTACAACATTTCAAAAATCTAAAATATCTGTCGTCTTTAAAAATAGTTAAACTTCGCTCAGTGTCTAATGCAACGATAAAGCTTTTAACTCGTTTAATATGAATAATTAACGATGGTTCCGGGTCTTACTTCAGTCCAGGGGAACAGACGGTAAACGGAAGTCCGAAGAGAGTGAGTGCAAGACGGATACGGCCGATCCAATTTGGCCGCAGAAGAAACTGTACCATAACCTCTTAGGAATCAATCAACAGAACAACCACAACATGCTGCAGCGCCGTCTCCAGGAAGTGCTCCGCCCAGCGTGATGACGTAGGCGTGTTGGGGTGCGGTTACGCCAGTCGCTATCGCAAGATTTTTTTTCCAAGACACTGAAGATCAAATTAATATCCTTTTTTGCTGTGGTGAATATTTGAATTACTTTCATTTAATTCATTATGTTTTTTTTGTTGGAAAGAAATGTCATTGTGAAAAGTTTATTTTCCGTTTTTGTAGAGTTTAGATACTTAAATTAACGTTTTTAAAGTAATGACTATTTTAAAACTTTGATAATGTTTTTAAACATGCTAAATGTAATCATAGTGCCTTTATATTCGCACAAATTGTCATTTATTAAGATGGACTAGTGCTAGTCACACATTTGCCACTAATAATGTGTCCACATTTCACGCTGTGCTTTGAAATGTTGTGTACAAACTCATGGGTCGATTAATGGATTTAGAAAATGAGATAATAATGTTACTTTCTCAGCTCAATGAGCGACACAAGGTTCTCATTTTGTTAATGAAAACATTGGTACAAATGTCTGTTTGTGTCTGAATTGATGAAAATCTGTGTTGTGAATATATCCATTGTTTTTTGTATGGTTTATGAATTTATATGGACCTATGGGTCTGGAATAACGTATAAAGTTAAGTTAAGTTATTAAATGTATTAAAAGGCATTTTTAGAGGGTGAGCGTTTCCGTTTTTTAATGTTTTTGTAAAAAATTAAACTAAGTGCAAAGTATTCTTCTGTGTTAATATGCCACACAGTGTATTTCAACAGCCTAGTGTAATTTCTTTGAAATAATCGTTGCTTTCATATTTAAAGAGTAAACATTATTGATATAACTTACTTTTAATGGGATTTTCAATTGATTTTTAGTTGAAGTGCATTGTACAATTATGTTGTTCTTTTTGTTTCATAATTTCCCTTGTACCTTGTTGTGAGCTGCTGTGAGGAATCTTCAAGTTCAATCCTATCTTTTCTTATCATATAAACAGTTTAAGTCAAGGTGAAATTGGAAAATGGCACATTTTAAGATGTGTTATCAAAATATCAGTGGAAAAATATAAATTAGACCTATTCGTGTTTTTCTTATCATAACTCTAGGTCACAACAGGCAGCATGGAGCACATCTCGACACGCCCACTCGTTGCTGCTGCGTGTTTATCCTGCAGGATGCGCTTGATTCTCTTCAGCAATGACACCGGGCAGGCGGTACCAACACAAACTGACAACCTCCCACCCGTACAGGATGCAGTGATACACACATCAAACGCAATCTTGTTACCGTACTTTGGCACGCGCATTTACGCTCGATGCTGAGACCAAATCCGCGTTCCCGCACGAAATCCATTTACTGTTGGGTAGTTGAGGCCCAGACCGAGTCCTTCTGCTCCATCCACCCTCTCGGTGTATCCCTCTGTCAGCTGGTAGTCCGGGCTGAGAGCGGCGGGGGTCCCTCGGTGTGTGTCTCTGACGGAGCAGGAGCTGTTTGGGAGGAAGGATGGCTGATTCCAGCAGCACCACAGCAGCAGCAGCAGCCGGGGCCGAAGCCTCCAACAGCGCTGCTGCTCCCGGGGCAGCGGACAGGACTGCGCCCGACGCACCGCCCGCTGCTGCGGCAACCAAGACCGAGACCGTGAAGGGCCAGAACTTTGACGTGGGCCCCCGGTACACCAACCTGTCCTACATCGGGGAGGGGGCGTACGGGATGGTGTGGTGAGTGCATCAGTGTGAAGGGGGAGAGATCTGGAGTGAGTGCTAACATAATCTGTTTGTTAGCAGAGAGTCTGCAGCTAACATCATCTGTTGTGTTAACACGCACGACCCGCTGAGTGCTGATGCCAATAGGTTTGGAAAACTGCTGGAAAATGTTCACTCTCTGCTCCTCAAACATGTTTTTGTTGTTGTTGTTGTTGTTGTTAGCATGCTAACTGTAGCTTCAGGCGTGGCAATCAGGATTTTCAGGAAACAAGATCGGGAGTGATTGCGCAGGACGGAGTTTGATAACCGAGGAGAAGTCTGTAAAAAACAGCATCTGAACACAGATGTGAGTGAGCTCTCCCAGTAGTTTATGTTTTCTTGTTGCCCATGTTTCAGCCCTGAAACACTTTGAGGTGAACTTCAGGGCTTTGGTCGGTGGTAAACACTGCGCCTGCGGCAGAGCTGCCGCAGAGGATGCGTGTTGGATTTGTCAGAGTTGTAAACGAGGCCTCTCCTCCACTTATCACCGTGTGTGATCTGCAGCTTTGCGTGGACTTGTCCAGAAACCCTGTTGCTCTCCACATCGATGCCCAGTCATCGCTGTGAAAGAGGCTGAGCTGCTGCAAACGTGATCAGATGCGACAGCGCTGCGTGTCAGCGTGGAGTGGACGGGGAAGAGGAGCTCGTCCCACACATGAACCACTGCCACTTTCCCACAGTTGTGTGTGACAGCACGGGGTTTGGTTTGTGTCATTTTAGTCACGTGACTCCACCATTGCAGCACTTGGTGTTTGTAAACAGTCAACACCCACTGGTTGATACAGAGAGAGGAGTGAGAGTCAGATGGGGAGAGTGATGAAGATGATCCTGGTGAAACTTTGTTGTCATCCACTGTTGGAGAAGATTCACTCACTGACTTGTGTGCACATCTAGTTCATTCAGGATGAGTAGCAGTGATTTCAAACGCCTCTCTTGTATGACATCTGTGGCTGATGAGTTGTCACTTTTAGCCTTAAAGCCTGAAATGAGACTGATCTTCTGCTTCTCTTAGAACAACCTGATCTCCATCTTCTCCCCACCTACACACACACTTTCACTGCACCTACACTCAGGTCGACTCCTACAGTAACAACAACAAACATGTCATTTTCCCATCTCAGCAGTGTTAGTTTCAGCCTCATGTTGAGTTGGATTTATGTAACTTGAAACCTGTTTTTTGTGTTTCCTCCACACCCAGCTCTGCTCTGGACCATGTGACAAACCAGCGTGTCGCTATCAAGAAAATCAGCCCGTTTGAGCACCAGACGTATTGTCAACGCACACTGAGAGAAATCAAGATCCTGCTGCGTTTCCGCCATGAGAACATCATCGGCATCAATGACATACTGAGGGCACGGCACATCGACAACATGAGGGATGTGTATCCTTTAACAAACCAAGATCAGATTACTAAAAATGATTGAATCATAAGAAAACATGCAGATCTTTGTAATAAAAAACACAAAAAGGAACAAATGCAGACTTATTTCTGCACCAAGTTTCCCTGTAACACTGAAAAGGTCGGCATTTAATAACCTGTTGCAAACTGTGAGCCGTCTCTAAAGTTATTGCAGCAGCTCCTTTTTCATTACGGCTGTTTGGCTTCCACAACTCTGATGTGACTTCACCGGTTTCAAAGGTTATTGCAGCAAATGTGTCCAGGTGCTGGGGTGAAACCAAACAAATAAACACGTAGTTATTAATCTACCTCTCAGTCACTGTTCTGTCACCACGGGTTTCAAGATCAAGATGACCAAAAGATGAGTGGAAGATTTAATAACGAGAAGTTTATGTTTCTCCTGATTGGTCCAGTAATATTTAGGCTCTGGCATGAAACAAAGTGAGCTTAAACATTTCAGAGGTTTGTGCGTATCTTTTGTTGTCAGTGGATTTTCCTCCTTGACTGCGTCTCTTCAGCTACATCGTGCAGACTCTGATGGAGACGGATCTTTACAAGCTGCTGAAGAGCCAGAGGCTGAGCAACGACCACATCTGCTACTTCCTCTACCAGATCCTGAGAGGCCTCAAGTACATCCACTCTGCCAACGTGCTGCACCGCGACCTCAAACCCTCCAACCTGCTCATCAACACCACCTGCGACCTCAAGGTGAGCTCACACACAATTACACACACATTTAGTATAATACCTGCAGCCAATAAGGCTAATCTATTTGTGTGTATTATGTCAACATTCTCCATTTTACAGTAAACTTAAAGAGGGGCTTCAGTGTCTGGTCAGGTGGATTCTGCATGTATATCTACAGTATAAACTGCTCTGCACAGTGCATATGTGGTATAAAAGAATCCCTTTATAAATTATACTAAACCAATAAATACTGAAGTTGAAGGTCAAACTGTTGCATGGGAGCACAAACCAAATTTTCTTTTTTTTTATTTTACCAAATACTGAGATCATTTAAGGACTTGTGTACATGATGTGTCCATGTGACTGAAAAGTTAAAGCTCATGAGAGTTTTGGAGTCAGTAGGGAATATGTCCGGGTTAATTCAGTATGGCCTTATAAAGTCGTTCTTTGGTATTTATTCACCGAATGGTTGATTCTTTGGCTTTACAAGGAAGAAAAGCAACCATCTTATTAAAGATGGGGCACAAATAAATCTGTTTTGACGTCATTGAGCCGACATCTCGTGGGATGCAAGATACGTCTTTGTTTTCCGCTTTCAGTCCGAGTAATAACTTTGCGACGACCATTGCAACTGAGGACTTTTTGAAAGAAAAGCAACATTTTTGGGTCCGCAAACTGATGTTATTTATGTACTTTATCATGCAGCTACCTTATTCCCAGCAAAAAGTGAAATCTAAACAAGTGTTTCGTCTTATTTTTAGTCAAAAATCCTGCTTTTTTTTCAGCCACAAATGTCTCTTTAGTATTTCTATGATACACATTCAACTGACAAGTGCAGAAAAATGTCTTATTCCAAGATATTTATAGACAAAAATGCTGTCTGGATTGCTTACAATGAGTAAAAAAATGAAAATCAGAATAATGTCTTAATACAAGAATTTTTTCTCTTACCCCATTGGCAGATTTTATTCTTGCAACAAGCAATTAACTAATAATTAATCCAATTAGTGTATAAATAGCTTGATATAAGACTTTTTTCTTGATAGGTCTTGTAAATAGGACTCATATCAAGACTGAAAAGACATTCCTTACCAAAAATAACACTTAAAGATTTGCTTAGATTTCAGTTTCCAGTCGATGACATGTTTTCCTCGTTCTTTTTTTTTTAATTTAAAGACACAAAAGTAACCTTACCCATATGCCTATTTTGTGACCCAAAAGCTCCATGTTGTCCTAAGTTCAAAAGCTGCCTCACAGTCAGAAATATTTTCACTTATCCAGGTCACATATGCTGATTTAATCATTGGTACCAGTAGCAAGTTTCACCAGCTCTCCACAAGACTGAAAAGAATCTCAGGAATGTGTCTGATGGATTGACCTGAGCCCTGTTGAGCCAAAGATGAGTTTATCTTTGTGTTTTTGTACGGAGGAGCATGTCCTTTCTTTCAGTAGAACAAAACTTAGTGTTATTCAAACAGAGAGTCCACAGCGGAGCTCATTAATGGACAGAAGCCTGGACTGCTGTCACTTCTGCCTCCACCTCCACACTGACGAATATTCAGATTTACAAACTGAGTAACGTGTGATGTGTCAGCTGGTCCATGTGTCCGGACAGATGAAGTGTGATTTACATCCACAGACTACTGAGTGCAAAGAAACTGCTCCAAGCTCCGATCAGACACCGTTTTTGGTTCTGGGAAACGTAGGAGAGCAAAGTGAAATTGTGCAGGCTAATAGGTTGTTGTTTTGAACCCTAGAACGCTATTGCTGGGTGGTTTTGACCCGACAAATGTATTGACATGATTTTTATTATGCTTTGCTCGTCTGATTGTCATAGGTCTCTGGACCTTCATGCTGCTCATTGACGCCATCAAAAGTAGGCGTGTCCCTGGTCTTTTCAACTGACACATGCTTGGGTGATTTTCACCCTGGGATTAGTGTTTAGGGGGTAAAATATTTTTACCATTATTTATTAATAGAAAAAAGTTTCAAAAAGTTTCTATTTCTATTTTTTATTAATTTTTCATTTTTGACTTCCTGATTTTTCACTAATTTCAGAGCCTTACTTTTGGATCAGCATATGAAACTTTTATTCTAATTATTTTATGAGATCTTATATAGTAAAAGTAAAAGGGGAGCATCTGCCTTTTTCCATGTATTGTTCTACTTCATTGTATCTTGATGTGAAGTATTTTTCATTAGGTATTTTATATCAAGTAAAATATACTCACTGATAGTGATGGAGTAACTATTTTAACCATTTATCGAGCATGAAAAGGATTTTTGCTTCATAGAATTTTTATACAGGTTACAGAAAAACAAATTTCCTGAAAATGGTAAAACATCCTCAAACGTGAGTAATATCTCACTAAATGTTTGTAAAACAATCACAACAAAAAGCCCAAGAGCTGATAACACATTATAAAAGTATTAAATATTTAACAAGCTATCAGTGCATCCGTCTTAAAGTTTTAACGCTTCATGGTCAGTTTGTTCCCTGGATCAGCTGATTAGGTGAAGGGAGTTAAAAAAAAACATGGTTAATTCTGCAAACAAACAATTAAAAATAAATCCTCAAGCAAAAAATGATGTGAGTTTTATATCAAAAACTTTCTAGATTATATCTGGATGAAAATAAACTGCTGTCTTTATGTTAAGTGTCCATTACACTGCTTCATGTACAGTCTGTTTCCACATCTCCTGCACTTTGGTCACTTGATAAAAGCTGTAGCAGGTGCAGAAGAATGCACCAACTGATGTGTACTGCCTCTAGGTTAAGGTTAAAACACCCATTAGCATGGAGCCAGACTTGTGTGTATGAGCCTATCTGTGACTGTCCAGCAGGCTGATGGATCTGACCTCTGACCCCTTCCTGCCCCTCTCAGATCTGTGACTTTGGCCTTGCGCGGATAGCCGACCCTGAACACGACCACACAGGTTTCTTGACTGAGTACGTCGCCACACGCTGGTACAGAGCTCCAGAGATCATGCTCAACTCAAAGGTAAGACATGAGTCAAAGCCTCCGTACAAAAGTGAAGCCAAAATCCTGGAACCAGCTGTGACACCAATTAAGAATCCGAAGGACACATGACTGAAACAGTTAGCAACAAACAAAACCCACACAGCTATAGACACAGACATGAAGAGAACCATAGAACAGTTCACAAGTTCACAGGCACTAAAATTTGCAATAAAGAAAAATTATCTCAGGGTCAGCTACAAAACCAGGTATTTAACAGGGTCTCACCCACCTGTTAAAGCCCCCTCAGGTGGGTACAGTCCACTGCAGAACATGTTCTCGTTAAAGTTACTGAAAGTTCAGTGTCTCTTCTGTTAATGTTTGTTATATTTCCTCTCTGTTCCTCCTCTTCTCTGATAAAATGAACACTCAGAGATCAGCCAGTGTGATAAGAAATAGTTATGATAACAGAATACAACATAAAAAAGTTTTGTACTCGGAATCGATGTCTTCTTTTTTCCACTGACTCTCTGTGTGTTCTCTTTGTGTATGTAACATCTCAGGGTTACTCCAAGTCCATTGACATCTGGTCAGTGGGATGTATCCTGGCTGAGATGTTGTCCAACCTGCCGCTCTTTCCTGGGAAACACTATTTGGATCAACTCAACCAGATCCTGGGTGAGGACAATGGATCACAAGATAACCACAAATCACAACCAAATGAAAGAGCATAACAACACAATTTGCTCAATAATATGGGCTGAGAAAAGCACAGAGGAGCAAGACTGCTTCTTTATGTCTCATTTAGTGCAGGTTAAAACCTCCAGGATCAACATTTCTAAAGATGTCTGTCTTTCCATCCAGGCGTCCTCGGCTCTCCATCCCAAGAAGATCTGAACTGCATCATCAACATGAAGGCGAGGAACTATCTGCAGGCTCTGCCCCCTAAAGACAAGGTCCCCTGGGAAAAAATCTTCCAGGCTGACTCAAAGGGTACAACAACACAGTGGGATTTATAAAACTAGAAAAACTAAGATGAAATTTCAGCTAAACTGGTTCTTATGATCTTTAATACAGAAGTCTGTTTGTTCTTCAGTTAAATCAAATTTCATTCATCTCTGATTGAATTTCCTTTTAAATGTTTGAAAGGTTAAACCGAAGAGAATCAAAACAAATAAATAGTTCTGAAAATCTGTAAACTTTAATATGATCTTTCTAGTGTAAATGTCTGATTTACATCCTGACAGTAAAACATGTTGTTCTTATGCTGTTTTTCTGACTGATGTTGTCACAGTTCTGGACCTGCTGGGCCGCATGTTGACCTTTAACCCTATCAAGCGCATCAGCGTGGAGGAGGCCCTGGCTCATCCATACCTGGAGCAGTACTACGACCCCACAGATGAGGTACACATGTAAAGAGCTGACATTTGGGACTGATGCTTTGGTGACAATGCCAAAGGAAATCTTTGTTAACAGGAGTTTATGAACTATATTGAGGCAAAAGTGCTGTAATTATGTAAAAAGAAAAGATCTGAGGGCTTGAAACCATTATTCCAAGATCTTTATGCTGAAGTTGTGAAAAATCACTGTCCTGCTTTTACTGAAGTGTGTGTTCATGCGTGTGTGTCCATGTGTGTAGCCGGTAGCAGAGGAGCCCTTCACCTTCTCTATGGAGCTGGACGACCTCCCCAAAGAGAAGCTGAAGGAACTGATCTTTGAGGAAACTGCTCGTTTCCAGGAAACTTACCAGGGATCCTGAGACAAACAGGTACAGAAAATGGTCCGGTAACCAACACACACCAAATCTCTGCACTTGCTATTTTTGAACACCAGATGTCAGCGAAGTGAAACCATGAAACGCGTCTAAACCTCATCTTTGTTCAAACACTCCACAGTAAGCAGGGATCATCAAAACTGAGCATGTGTAATAAAGTAATCCTGTTATATTAGTGTTTCTGTTATTACAGCTTGAACTAGCTGAAGGGAAGAAAAGTACAAAGCTTTAAGTTGTTGCATTATTAGGATAGTCATATTCTGGTTATGCATTCTGGTTTTATTTGGACCAATGTCAAAATATAGATAATGGATCAAAATTAAAGACAATGGGAGGTCACATTTTCTTTATTTTCTCCTTTAATCCTCCTTGTCTTGATGGTTTTCAAGTCTCCAGAAACTTTATTTGCGACCAACGCAGAGAGACAATACAGATACAGATGCGACAATACTGAGAGAAGGAGTGGCCTGAGTCTTTCACGTCATGACGCATGTGTCGTCATGCTCACAAAACCAGTGGTCCACAGAAAAAGCTGAGTAAAACCTGGGCATTTTAGGGAATTTTATTAAAACTCCCTTTTTTTTTTATTACAACCAGAAAGGAGGACATGTCTGTGTGAAAAAGGAAGTATGATCACCCTATGCATTACTGTCTTTTTATGGGCTTTTCAACCTTTACACACACTCATCTTTAGAGATACAAAGTGTGAAAGTGGGATCTCAACTTGAATTTTCATTAACTCCTCCATTTTTACTCAGTATCTCTCTCTCTCTTCCAGCCCTTATCGGGGGACAAAGCCACGCAGAGGCTCGGAACAAGAAGACCCCAAACGTCACGCTAAAAACAAAAGAAAAATGCATCTTCGAGAAAACAAGAAATATGAACATTTAACTGCTTTTTTCCATTTCTACTGCAAGAGAGCTAAGTGAAACTTTAACCTGCTGTGGATGGAGGGTGGAACGGTCTGTCAGGATGTTTCTGTCTGTCTGTGCTGTGCTCTCCATCCTCTCACCCTGCATTTGTTTCCTCATCCTCTTTCCATCTACACTTACTCCTCCTTCTCATCAGATGTCTTTATTTCTCCTCCCTCTTCTCTCTCTGTCTGTCGCTCCCCCTCATGTAAACTCAAACTACTGTATTATCACCATAACACTCCACTCATGCTCTGTGTAAATAAGGAGCCTGGGAAAATCGAGGGCTAAAAGAACGGGGAAGCGCGTCATGTGTGTATACAAAAAGAATAGAGGGTGTTTTTTTTTCTTTTTTAGGGTGCTTGTTGTATGTTTTGAGGTTTATATTTACTGTCGTTTGTTGAACTTGATTTTAAGGCATTTCAGTGTGTTTACTTTGGGCATGTCGGGAGGGTGAAAAATGTATTTGTAGCTCTTTTATTTCCTAAAGAAGCATCTGTTTTGGGTCCTTGTTTGAATGCATGCATTCCTGAGATGAACCAAAGTGGCTGAGAGATGCACAAACCTGCCTGAGGAGCAACTGAATGACAGATTTTGTAGTTTTGATTTTAACACTTTTGTTGCTAAAGATCTCACGCTGAAAGAAGACTGAGCAAACTCTTCTTTTAGAGGTGGACATTTAATTTCATGCACAAGATTGGAGCAGACATGATCAATAATTTAGATAAATATCATTTGTCACTCAAAGATTAAACTGTACTTTGGGCGCTGAAAAGTGAAACATTGAGCGGAAATATCAGTCAGTGTTTACCAGAGCTGAGAAGAAGGAAATGATGAAAACATTCATGTTTGAAAAACTTGAATAGAAGAATTTAGCTTTTAAATAACTGGCTGTTGATCAGATAGTTAATGAAAAATTAATTGAGATTTTTAGTTGCATAAGAAAGCATCTTTTCCCTGGAATACGTGCAGACAGTGCAGTTTGTAATGTTATTGTTTACCTGACTCAGTCTTAGTTTTATAGTTATTTTTCCTCCATATTTGGCTGCTAACACTGCAAAACCTGAAATCTGATCAAGTGTTTTTGCCTTATTTTAGCCAGAATTGTCTTTTGAGACATAGTTTTGAACTGACAAGTCCAGAAACATGTCTGATTTAAAGACAAAAAATTACATCCAGATAGCTTCTAATGAGTTAAAAGTAAATCTGCCAATGCGTTAAGAAAAATTAGCTCGTCAGGTCTCTTGAAATAAGAATAATCTCTTGATTCAAGAAACATTTTCTTATCACATTGGTATATTTTGTTTTCCTTGTTACAAGCAGTTCAGACATCATTTTTATCTTTGAATAATCAGACCAGTCCAGAAAAACAAGACATCTTTCTGGACTGGTCTGAAAAATATGGCTCCTATCAAGACTAAAAAGACATGTTTACTTAAAATAAGACATAAACACTTGCTTAGATTTCAGGTTTTTGCAGAGTAGTTTTTGTTTCTTAATGCTAATTAAGCACTGACCATCATCAGTATTTCATTCCTGTCACACTACATCCTGTTACAAAGCAGCGTTTTGGTGAGCGTCTAACCTCAAGCTGAGCAGGAACTTTTAGAGTGAGGGAACAAAAGGTTCTTGGAGCTGGTTATAGTCTGTTTTTCTCTGAAGAACTCTAACTCTGTAAGTCTTTAAGTCGACTTTAAGTGTTGTTTACATCAGTTTTTCCCAGGCTGAAACTCAGCTTCAGAAAGTTCTTGGGGAACTTTAGCACATCATGAATGCAGCATAATCATAAAAGTCAAACCTAAGATTTTATTTTCCCTGCTTCTCTTCCTGTTTCTTCTCTTCACATTTCTCCAACACAACTTCTTCTTGCATGTGTTTCTGTCTGTGTCCCTTTTCATGTCCCTGTCTGCTCCGTTGTCTCTGTCTTCTAAGCGTGACTGTGCTAACCGTCTGCTGCTTTCTGGCCCCGTCTGGCTCAGTCTGCACTAACTCTTGCCTGCTGCACTTGGACTCTAAGAGGAAACGGACTGACGTGTGCTCTGGATCTGGTCTCGCTGTATCAGCGCGGGTCTGTGATGCTCAAAGACACAAATCTCTTTCTACGTCACCGTGTGGTTTTTCCTCGGCCTGCGCTCTTGGAGGCTTTTTGATGCATGTTGTGATGTTGACTCTCTGTTGAACCTCCTGACTCCCTCCTCGCTTTACTCAAAGGGCTGCCTCCTCCTCCTCCTCCTCCTCTTTTGTCCTCCTCTCCCTCCTTTGTCTGCTTCTCCTTTTCTAGTGAAAACTTTCTCATATCCCTGACTCTGCTGCCAACAGGAAACTCATCACACCTACTTTTCCAAGATCATGTCGCTCATTAAAGGAGGAAACTCCCTCTGATCACATGACCCAATCAGCACGCCTGCACTTTGTTCCTTCAGCCACGCTCTCCCTCTCTCTCCTCTCTCTCTCTTTGTTTCCTCAATGTGTTCTTCTTTCTCTCTTTTTGTTCATCCTTCTTCAGAGTTAAGTTTGCCCTGTTCTTTGTGTGCATGTGTGTGTGTGCATGTATGTATGTGTGTGTGTGTATAAGTGCACTGCTCCTCAGTAACATAAAGCCAAGACTCTTTCTGTCCTATGAATGAGTGTGTGTGCGTGCATGTGTGTGTGAGTGTGTGCGTGCATGTCAGTGTACTGCTCCTCAGTAACATAAAGCCAAGGCTCTTTCTGTCATCTGTGTGTGTGTATGTGTGTGTGTTGAAAGTATGTAAAGCCCTCCTGCAGTTGTCGGTGTGTTTACATCTGTGAGGCATTCACTTTCTTTGGGAACAGCTCATCACCAGTGGCACGGATGTTTAGTTTGTGTTCGTCGTGCAGCAGTCGATCAGTCCCTGCTTGCTTTGTTATTTCTTCTTCTTCAAACCCGACACCAGACCAAGCATTTCTAAGAGGACCACACTTTGTCGTCCTCCTGACACACTCACTCACACTCCCCCTTTTTCAGAGGAGTGTTTCTGTGTGTGTGTGAGTTGCACTTGAATGCACCGTTATCTTTCTCACAGCGTGGACCAGTCTGTCATGAGGTTTTGGGATATTGTTGTTCTGTTCTTGTTATTGCTATCGTTGTTACATCAGTGGGTTGTTCTATTTTATTTTATACATAAAAGGGAGCTAAAGTTGTATCATTTTTTTATTATTAGTTTGTTTTTAACTGTATCTTTGTTTCTTTATTTTGGGCGTGGTTGTCATTGGCAGTATTTGCAACCTTTGGATTTTTTTGCTTTAATTTCCCTCAAAGATTTATTCTAAGGAATTATTTTAAAAGAAGATATAAGTAGATCATCAAAGAGATATGAGTTATTGAGGGTTATAGTCTGTATTCTGTGGGTATTATGAATTAAATGACTAACAAAGAAGCAGAATTATATACATATAATGAAATAAAATTTCCTGATACTGTTATAGCTGTTGGTGGAGGCTGTTTCTTTCACATACTGTTGTTCTTCAACCATTTTCTTGTTTGACTTTACGACAAGTCCAGAAACATTCAAGATATTAAAAAACAAATATGATGAATTACTTGTAATGAGTCAAAAGAAAACTGCAAATGGGGTAAGAAAAAGATGCTTGTTTGCTGCTCTACACCAGTGTTTCTCAACTCTGCTTGATCAAAGAGCAAAACTGTTGAGAACTACTTTTTCAAGAGCAATAATCTAAGTGGTGAAGAATGGCATAAACAGCAAAAGGTAGCAATAAGAATAAGTCTGGGTGGCAAAAATGGTCTAAAAGCAGCAAAAATTGGCAAAAAAGAATTGGTAGAGAACTTGAGAAATACTGAGAAAGTAGCTAAAAATGGTCCAAGAGAGGAAAAAAGAGTGAGAAGTGACAAAAATGGCAAAAAGCAACAAAATTTGCTAGAAAATGTTGAGAAAACTTGAAAAATAGTTCGAATGTAGCAACAATGGGGGGAAGAAGTGTCAAAAACAGTGACAAAAATAGCCAAAGGCAACAAAAAGTACAAGAGAGTTCAGAGTGAAATTAAAAATAGTCAGGATGTAGTAAAAATTGGTCCAAAATAGGTTAAAAAAAAAAAAAAAAAGGTAACTAAATTGGGCAAAAAGCAGTAATGACTGGCAAAAGTAATAACTGCAAAAAACAGTGTGATTGCTATACAGGAAAAATTAATCATAATTACTTTATTTTGGCAAATTGTTCAGCCCTGCATGACAGATTTTTTTTTGTTACAAGCAATCCAGACATCACTTTTGTCTTTAAATGAATAAGACATTTTTCTGGACTGGTCTGATAAATATGGCTCCTATCAAGACTAGAAGACATCATTTTTACACTAAAAATTAGACAAAAACACTTGCTCAGGTTTCAGTTTTTTCCGTGTGAAGGAAAGAGGGATCATTGGTAAAGACATAAACCACAAACAATTTTTTTATTCAATACTATCAGGTAGTAAATAAGGTAAAAGAGGACACAAAGTCCAGGAGAGACTTGGATGACACGAAATAACCAATGATGTAAGCCTGTTTTTATGTCTGTGTCACTTTCATAAGAGCTTGAAGTGTTTTTGTTGACTTTCAGAGTCCTGGGAACAAACTAAAATGTGAAAAAGAACCTGTTCTTCCTGCTGTGCAGCGTTCCCCTCGTCCTTCCTGACATGTCTGAGCACAGGTCTCTCCCCTCCGTACCATCGCTCCCACAGTCTGTGAATGAGACTAGAATGACAGGAAAAATGTCTGTGTGTAAATCAGGAGTCTCAGAGGTGAGAGCAGGAGAACAGAAACACCTGGAACGATCCGGGTCTTGCTCCCTCTCTGTGTCTCGGCCTGTAAGAGTTCTGGAAAGCGTCCCTGCACCGTCACTGTGCACAGATTCTTCTGTTGGGATGAAAAGCAGCATTTCAGAGCCAGCTCGGCCTGCTGCCTCTTTGTTCGACACATTCCTGCTTTGCTTTTAGAGCAGAACAATGACTCTTTGCTGACTTTGTTCTGTGTGTTCAGAAAGCTCGAGTGACTGCAGACGTCAAGCTGTTTTCATATTTGTGGTGCAGAGTTCAGTTTACATTCCTCCTCAGAGAAACACGTCCCCTTTGTCAAACACTCTCCAGGTGACAGGAAACAGGCTGCTCTCTTCACAAACCACATCATCCCTTATTGTTCTGCAACAACTTAACTTAAACTTACTCTATAACCGCGTCAATCACTCAGCATCTTCACATTAATAAATCAACGTACGTTTTTTAATCCTAACCCCAAATCAAATAAGACAAAAAAAGAAATTCAAAGAGTGAAAGATCTGAGAGGAGCAACATCCAGATCTCCCACAGGTGAGACATGTGACAGGTGAGAAAGGAAGGGGCAAACAAGATTCATAGAAAACGAGAAGTGTGGCAAATGGAGCTCTGAAGTGCAGTAAGGTGCACACTGCAAAAACTGGCAACTTCTTATTTTTAGTCAGAAGTATTTTTTTAGTCTTGATACAAGCCACATTCAACAAGCAAGTACAAAAAATGTCGTATTTCAAGAAATTTTAAGACAAATGTAATGTCTGAATTGCTTGGAGTGAGTAAAAAAAATCTGCCAATGAGATAAGAAAAATTTGCTCATTAGGTTTCTTGAAACTATGGTCTTAATATAAGAAACTTTTTTCTTAACCCACTGGCACTTTTTTCCCCCTTGTTATAAGCAATTCAGTCATCATTTCTGTCTTAAATAACTAGGCTGGTCTGGCAAATATGGTTCACCTTTTTTTTAACCAAAAAATACAACGTGACGATTTGCTAAGATTTCAGTTGTTTTTTTTTTGGTTTTTCTTTTTTTTGCAGTGTGGATGATCCCAAGGATAACCACACAGCGCCACATTACACAACCAAGACAAGAACACAGAAGAATGAAAAAAATTCTACTTAGAAAATTAGAACTAAGAGATATAAAGAATAAAGAAATTACTCAGTGTGATAAATGATCCAAAATGAAACCACCAACTCTGCTTTGATATCAAAGAGGAGAGTTAAAGATATTTACAACAGATGTCTTCAACAGGGGTCTGTGGAAGTTCTGCAGGTGGTCCGTGACAATTTTGGTTGATTAGGCATTTTTTAAATTGCAAATAACTGATAAGTTTGTGTTTGCTCTGTAGTGGCACTAATAAGTCATGAAGCCTAAATAGCTTCTACACTTGATGTCATACATTTGACAGTGTTTATATCAGCTTTGGTACCAGTTGACAAGGTTTGTTTATGAATGGTGGTGGCAAGGCCAACCTACCAACTAAGTACTTTTGTATATGGTACTTGACCCAGTTTAATATAAAACACTATACAGGGGGTCTCTGCTCCATCCCTTCTTTAGTTAGGGGGCACTTGGTCTGAAAAACATTGAAAGTCTCTGGTTTAGAAGATACCACAGAAGAAATTGAGGGTAGTGACAGAGGATTATAAAAAGATGCAGTATAATCGTCATCACACTAGTGGTGCACAGTAGTGCAAAAGTTGGTTTCAGTTCAATACCAAGTAAAAGTGGGACCCGTATTGCCAATACCAATACCAATATTGATACTTTTCACATAGAAAAGCAGCTTGTCAAAGTTAATCAAGAGTAACACACAACCACCAAAGCTAATGTTTCTGTTCACGATAAAAGAAAATAACTACTTTTTCAAACAGAAAATCACCATCTGTTTGAATTTTTTTTTCTTTGTTGTAAAACAGTGAATTTGAATATTAATGGATATCAACAATTATTACGTTTCAGCATTAAATGTACCAACAGCTTGCACACACTGGTAGATTAACTATCACAAAAATATAACAGTATTGAGGAAATCAGCAACATACTGATCATTTTAAGTGTTGACATTATCATATAAGTATCGATCACTGATACTAAAGTTGGAATTGATGTATCAATATTTTAGATCAATCCCCACATCACTACATCACCCACAGAAATAGACATTCAAATGTCACAAAGAAGTACAAAATGATTTCAAATAACAACAGAAATAGATTAAACCATTGGCAATAATAAAACAAGAAGAGGTTTAAAAATTACATAAAATGGGGTGAAAACAAGAGGATGTGTGCTGAAAAAAAAACATTCATAATAAAACAAATCCCTCCACAAAGGGAGGATGTGACAGTGAAAATTAGTATCATAGAAGCAGACACAAAGAAAAAGGTGTCTGGGGTTTAAATTTGATACTCTGTAGTTTGTAAATCCTCCAGGTGTCATATAAACTATTAACAGGTGGATTTGATGTGATTATCACAACAAGAAGGATTACAAAGGGTACAAATGAACCTGTCACACCAACAATCTCTCTGAAGGTATTTGAAGGCAGTGAACAGGTATGACTCACAAAATACAAAGGTATGTGTGTCCCCGCTTCACAACAGCAGAGAAAACACAGAGTGAGAGAGAAATAGTAATGCCACAGGCAGGGGAGAGGCCTCAGAGAGAGAAAGAGAGAGAGAGAGAGGGAGAGAAAGAGAGAGAGAGAGAGGTGAGCTGCAGGTTAGCTGCTGGTGCTTCATTAACAGAATTTTACAGCTCTGGAGGTCTCAGGTGCTCCATTCTTACCTGTCCGTCCAGTTTCTCCCTCAGGTTCAGTGCAGACAGAGACTCTTTGTCTTCAGTCTGTGGAAACATTCAGATCACTTTTCATCCTGTTTTCTTAGTTTACCTGAAGGATCCTGCAGTCATAGTCTCTGTGGATTTGTATTTGTAGGAGGAGGATGAGCAGTTTTTTGTTTTTCGTCCTCCCAGCTCTGGGTGGATACGCTCTCACCTCGGTGTACCTGCTGAAGAACCCCCTCATTCTGCACAGGAGGAAGCGCACGGCCTTCTACTGCACACACATCTCACACAGAGGAGGTAAGACAGGAGAGGGAGAGGTGTGTGAGAGAGAGTCTTTCCACTCTCAGGGTGTCAGGGAGGGTTACAGAAGTTTTTGTCTTAACTTGTTGCAAATAACGCAGATGACGAGAGAGTTTATGATTTTAGCAGCCAGATTCGTTTTGTGGCCTGTGACCCTGAACCCCTCTGCTTGTTTCAGGATGTGGGGAGAGGATAGAAAGCACGATGGAGGCGTTCATACAGTGAGTATCAGATTCAGGAGCTCACAGAAACATGTTACATCAAGTCAATGGTCCAAAAAGGGATTTTTTTTCTCAGAGTAACATTTTCCCGTTTCCTGTGGGTGAATTACATGTTCATTTTTGGAGGGACAAAAGGAACACTTGAGTAGTGCAAAAATCAAGCAGCCCAGCTTAAACACACACACACACACACGCACGCACACACACACACACACACACATACACAACATCCCTTCAACAGTACATAATGGAGTGAATATATTTCAAAGGTATCAAATGTGTGAAGTTTCTCTGCTTGACTATGGACTATTCACGTATAATGACATTTAATCTCTGAACCCTGCATAAAAGTAAACTCAATGATTTTGGAAGAATGTCCAAAAATAAAAAGTGTTATTCAGGTGAAAACTTATTTTCATACATGGGAAAGGATTACAACAGCGGGGGCATTTCCTTTCAGCAAATGCAGGATGTTGAAATGCTGAGCATTGCATGAGTCTTATTTATTAAATTTTGTTAGTTAAATATGTATGGCCTTAAGATTGACATCTAAGCACCTTTACATTTACTCTGATCATCAAACAAACATTAAGCCTCATGAAACACCTCACAGTAAAAAAAACTTTGACCAGATTTTGCAGCAAATTTTAGAGAAATCTCAGCTATCGTGTCAAATAATCAATCAACAATCTAGAGAAATTTGAGCGTTTTTTGTCTCTGAGCTTCATGCAAGTGAAAGTGCATTCAGTGAAACGTTTGTATGACTTCTGCTCAGTGAAAGTGTACAGCTCAATACAGAGTCCTTTCTGTTTGCACTATGTTGCATGAGATGTTTGTATTTCTACACATTACTCCTACACATTGTCTCACACTGAAAATAACAAACACGTTTTAACTGTTCATCCCTCCTCTGAACGCAGTGCCGTGGAGCAGGGAACACAGATGCTGGAGCTGGACTGTCACCTGACGTACGACGGACATGTGGTGGTGTCACATGACGAGAACTTGTTTAGAGAGACTGGACATGACGTTCCCATGTCCTCTCTCAATCTAAAGGTCAGAGGTCAGGGGTCACAAAGAACCAACATCATGTCAAATTTATCCGTCACATAAAGGGTGACTCAGCAAAATCCAGGATGAAATAGATTGTGATTAATTACATAAGTGTTATTGTTCAGAACTACACTTTTTTTCTCACTGAAATGGATGTAAAGTTGTGATTTCACCAAAAGATGAGGTGGGAAGTGTCCCTAAATGTGGCTAATACATTAAACTTTTAAATAATGAAGTTTCATGGGTCTGAGAAGCAGAAATGTAATGTCCACATGTATGGACTTATATATGGTCTTAAGCAGTTAACTTGCATATGATGCTTCAGTTACTTCTTACAATCAGGATTAGTTCTAGATGGCAAAGTAAGTACCAATGTCATCAACCAACGCTTTTATGTCCAGTGAAATGTACCCACATGAATTGTACACATCTAATTTATACCTGAGTGGAAAAAAATTACATTTAAATTTAATTTACGGTGCAATTAATCATGAAATATTTAATCCCACATTCCCCTGAGTCACCCTTTAACTATCCATCTGTATTTCCTATAAATCTTTTCAGACAGCTGGGAATAAAATCAGAACAATGGAACCATGATAATCTGTCTCATTATTGTTTTCAGGACCTTCCTCTGTATAAAGACAAACTGGAGGTGACTTTTCACTCAGGTGAGTCAGTCCTTCCATCTTGAAGCTTTAATCATTAACAAAATAGACACTTAATGGAGAAGTAGGTCAGTTTGTGTGTGTGTGCGTGCGTGCCTGAGTGTTTTATTGTCTTCATATTTACTCACCCCTCCCTCCCTCCTTCCTTCAGGACATTTCAGCTGCGGTGCAGACAGGAAGTTTACTCTGCTGGAGGATTTGTTCAGGAAGTTTCCTGATATCCCCATCAGCATCGAGATCAAAGAGAACAACAGTGAGCTGATAGAAAAGGTACAGTCCACCTAAAATATATCCTCATCCTCTGTGCACTTCTGAAGTCTCTCTGAATCCTCCAGCTTCAATAAAAACACTGCATTTAACAATTACTGTCTGCTCACCTGTCCTCATGTTTTATAAAATCAGTTTTAAATGCTGTTTATCATCATCATAACTACTCTTCTTCTTCTTCTCCTCTTTTGTGCGCAGGTGTCTAACCTGGTGAAACGCTACAACAGAGATGAGATCACTGTATGGGCCACTGTAAACTCCAGCATCATGAAGAAATGCCGCAGGACGGTAAACAACCACCAGAGGGAGACAGAGTCACAGTTTTATACTGTCACAGCTTTTTATGAACTTTAATGACCTCATGACACTTTTCTGGCTTTAGATGCCATGAGAGCTTGAAACAGTTGAGATTAACCTGTAAACTGCTATGAAAATGCTCTTTACTTCAACTTAATACAGTACAGCTGGTTTTACTGGTCTGATTTACAGAGTGGAAGCATGTTCCCGAAGCAAAAACCACTGTTAAAAATGTGAAAATGAAATCAAATAGGTGATTAAAACATGTATTGCCTTGGCTCAAGAATGCAAAAATTAAGCTGTGACAAACAGTAACAGCTTCCTGTGAGTGCTGCTGTTGACCTCTACTTATCAGGATCTGAAACTGTTAGTCTTTCAGTGGGGGGAATAGAAAGCCTGAGAATTTTATTAAAAGCATGCTTCTGGATTTTGATCTAAGAGCAGAGATTTATTTCCTCTTTCCTCTCTCTTTAGAACTGCTCCATGCCGTACAGTTTCACGATGAGGCGAGGTGTTTTGATGCTGCTCCTTTTTTACAGCGGCCTGCTGCCCTTTGTTCCTCTGGGGGAGAGTTTACTGCAGTTCTACCTGCCGCGCATCATCAACAGGTGTGACAGCACACACCTTCCAAATTAAAGCCTCAAATAATGACACAATGACCAAACAGCAGTGAATAATATCAGAAGAAGAGACGTCGCAGTTCCAATATGATGCTGAAACACCAGAAGTTGAAACTATGAAAACAGAATCAAAGCTCCAGTCATAACAAATGAATCTAAAAGAAGATTAGCAAAATAAAAACACTGCTCCCTAATCATTAAAAGAAAGATAAACGAATGAAGAAACAAGGAAGCAAATCTGAACAAAAGAAATGTGCGTCATCTTGTGTGTTGTAAAAAATTAACTGTTTCTATTTTGTCTCTTTGTGTCTCTATCCTGCAGGACATTTATTCCTGAGAAACACATCCTAAGAAACAAACTTACCGTCGCTCTGTTAGAAAAGTGAGTCAAGTTTCCAAAAAGGACACATGCAGCCTTCTTACTGCTGACACCTGTTCACATATGGCACAAAATTACTGCCAAAGAAAAGTGCTTTCTCAATACAATCGTACCATTTTCACTTCAATACTGTGGTAATGTAAAATTCTGCCTGAATTTTCTCAAACAAAATGAATGGTGGATTTATTTGTGGTGTTACTCCAGAGTCACGATGAGGAAGAGTCTTTTTGATCACCTAGCAGCCCGAGGAATTCAGGTCTGAAACCTTTCACTCCTCTATCACATCATTTTATTCCACTTTGCCAAGTTCAGTCAATCATCACCCCAGCTGACTGTTTCTCTGCAGGTTCATCTGTTTGTGTGCAATGAAGAGGAGGACATTAAGGCTGCATTTGAAGTGGGGGCCACAGGGGTTATGACCGACTACCCAACTCTCCTGAAGAACTATCTCTGCAAGAACAGAAGTCAGGACTGATACCAGGCAAACGTGAACATAACAATAGTGAAATAATCTCAGGGAAAGGCAGCTTTTAAAATGTGACAGAAGAAAATACAAAGAAGAGTGAGTCCTCTCTATTCGATGGTGAGAGAATGAGTGGATGAGTTAAACATTAGACTACTTTTAACTCTTTATCTTCATCCTCACACACGATTTATAACTGTAAATCATTCAGAACTGCTGGAGAAAGATCTGTTTTTAGGGCATGCAGACACAGGTATGACAAATAGTTATATTAAACACAAGTTACCTCAAACAAAGCCACTAATCTCCATGTTAACTGTATGCATGTAATACCAGAGGCCATGTACTTGTACATTCATCAGTACCCCATGTAATCTGTGAGGATTAAGAAGGAATCCCAATCTCTGTGAGCCTAAGCCTTTCTGATCATTTCTATGTCAATGTGTCTGAGAAAAATGTTACTGCAGGTGGAGTGGGTTCTCCCTAAAGCAACACTTGTTTATGTTTGGAGGAGTTTTCCCTTCTCTGTTGTCAGTTTGCGTAAAAAGCCCAGTGTTTGGACCTGGAGTTAATGTCTAACCAGTCAAAGTGAGTCACCTGACATCCCTTCTCTCCTGATAAGATTTAACGTGACTTTGTTTTGACTGAGTCTGAAGTTTAGTCTGTCATTGATCAGTTAAAGTTAGAGCTGGGCTAAAGAAATAAATGTCCTGAAACAATCATTGCATGAAACATAAGTCATTGCAGGTTTTTTTTCATTCCTATATTTTATTTGTTTTAATAAAAGACAAAAAAGAAAAAAATGTGGCACTGAAACTGTGGGGAAGAAGATTCATAATGATATATGAGCACATGTACCTACATCATTGAACACAAGCCATTACTTTGTATCTGTATTTAAGAGGATCACTTTTTCTACCACATATGCATCATGAAAAATGGTTTTAAACAAAGCTCAGGAGTGTCCTTATTTTCCCAGGCTACGTTCAAAGTCCGGCCACACTGCTGTGATAGTAATCAACTACTCTGTTTGTGAAACAAAGGCTGTATTTTCCTGCCCTGCTTGTTCGTGCTCTGCCCTGTGACGATGAATTAAAGGCACATAAGTGGATCAGTAGATGCAAAGAGCAAAGGTTTGATTTAGTGACCTAGAAGAGAAACAATGTTCTTGTGATCCTATCCATAACTTTAGCTGCCACTTATGGCACAGGAAGCATGGTCAGTCACATTTTTTAGAATATAGCTGGATTAATGCAATTAAGTTTGGTTAGATGGACACATGCTGGGGCTAAATACCAAAAAAAGAATTCTGTTATTGTGCAAAAATCCACTAAGAGGGGAGGCTCTGAATAAATCTGATGATTAGTCAGGATTAAATCTGCAACTATTAGTTGCTTGCTCAGCAAAGAGGACAAAACTTTACACATTTTACTCTCATAGTTGAGCATTTACATTTTGTCTCAATATTTTTATTGTAGAAGTATTTAAATTAATACTTAAGTTTAAGACAGTAATCATAAAAAACATCTTGTGAAGCAACTTGTGATGCAGTTTTTCCCTTTTATGACATGTTTTCTCAAGTGATAATCAAGTATTTCACATCACATTTTACATTATTAATCATTATTATCCTTATTTTTGCAAGTTCTTCTGTGGGGCATGATTTTAAGTGATTTTCTGAGGGTAAGACCTTTTGGATAAGGAAGAAAGCTGCACTTCAAATCAAAATGATGGTCTTACGGCAAATGGTGTTATATGGCAAAAAAAGGGAAAATGAGATGTTGCAACAACTGGAGTCATACATGCAGAAACCTGAGTTTACATGTAAAGTGCATCAATCTGAGAATCGTTTCATCTGAACTCCCTGCCATTAAGTTTTTTTTGTTTTTTTTTTCACAGAAGGAGGAAGGAAAGCCTCTATCTCTGGTTAGTAATGCAACACATCAGGAAACCACATGAAACAACAACAAAACTAAACCACTTCCTTTTACTTACTGTATACAGTAATAAAGCATTTCTTGATTTCGTACAGAAAACGCCTACTTTCCCTTAAAAAGTTGTAATTCTTGCTGTCAGTATGTGGGACTTTTTATTCCAGATGTAGCTGCAGATTGTGACAACCCACTAGATACATTTATAGACTCAAAATAATCAAACTGATAGCTACACAGGGGTCATATGAAGTCGAATCTGATTGGTTGACCCACATTCTGAGCGTCAGCCGCGGCCTCTGATTGGTGGATGGGGTTTGTTTTGCACTCTGCAGACTTCCTCCTCTGCGTGTTTTCATAAACAAACCACATTTTTCTCCCGCCGGTGCCGCAGCTCGGTCCTCCTGCTGTCAGCCTGCCAGCATTGTTGGATATCTGGCTCCTGATTTTTTAACAAACGGTGGAGAAAACGTCAGGGTGGATCTAGTTATTAGAGAAAAGTCAGGAAGGTAACACGGAGCCTGGTTGTCTTTATTGACCAAGCCGCCGCAAGCGCGTGGCCGACCGTTGGACCGAACCGAGCTGTCGAACATTTCCCGGTTTTATTCAGAGTTTTTAAGCTGCCTGCTACATTGGACTGTTTTTAACGCCTCTAACATCTTCTGTGTTATCAGGTGAGTCGACTAAAGGGAGAATTTCTCTCAATGCGCATCTGGGCTGCTGTGAGCTAATGTTTGTTGTGACAGCAGCGTTAGCTCGTCAGCTAACACGCAGCCTGCTTCAGTTCAGAGCTCGTGATAATAATGTGCAACATTTGAAGCCGCTGGTTTCGATATTTGTTGACCAGTAGACGGTCACCAGTGGTGGACTGTGCAGAAATGGCGCAGCGCATGGGGGCAGAGGCTCGGATTTGGGTTAAACGATTACATCAAATGAAGCGAGGACTGAGCCTGTATTCACGGTCTCTAGGGATGCTCGGAGCTTCCAGGGAAGTCGTGTGTTCATGTCCTAATGTGGGCACAACATAGAAACCACGCACTAGATGTGTTATTATATATTAACTCAGGTGACCCGAGAGCGCAACGCGTGAAAATAACAAACTGAAACAACTCAATGCAATCTGTAAAACTACTAAACAGCTTAAAATCTACACGCGATACTGAATGTTTAATACATATTAAATAATGGTTTTAGAATATTAATCTGTAGTTTAGCTGATCCTGAACGCCTCATAATTCCATTTAGAAACACGTTTTCCGATTATACCAGCTGCACGTGGATGCAGACTGTTTGTGCTAAACTATAGTGAACCAGGAAACACCTGATGCAGGTAAAGCGTGACCTCTGACCTTTCTGTAAGCCAGACTTATCCAGAGTCAGAGCATTGAATAAAATTTTATGCCCTAACGGCTTCGTTACGGCCAGAAACAGTATTTTAGCCTTTTTTAAGTTTATGTTCTCAAACCAAAATACTTCGTTCCTGAACCTGTTGATATGGTTCCATGTCGGTCATAGTTGGTAGGTGTAACATTGACACCTGCTAATGGGCTTTTATTTCCCACAATAAACGCTACAGTTCACCAGGCCTGTGCATTATCAGGAGTTGACATTGAGGTAAAGTTGTCACTCACCCAGAAGGAAGATCTCCTGATTTATTTCCAGACCAGAGAAAATTTCATTCCTGCAAACAAAGTTCCTTATCTTTTCTATACTCAACTTACTTTTCTGGACATGTTTGCTTTGATAGGCAGGCTTAGCAAAAGACAAAATTATTATCTGTATCATATCCCAATATACTCTCACCAGCGTGACTGAAATTTCCCCTGCCTCCTGTTTACATTTTGAGCTACCTTTCACAGCATTCAACCCTAAAATTTCAAGAACAAAAAAAGTGTCAGTTTCCATTGCTTTAATATTTTGTTTCTGCTCCAGATCTTATAAAATTCAAAACTTCTATGCTTCTATGCTAAGTTGTAAGTTTTATGCTTTACATTAGTTACTCAACTCTGCTCGACCAATGAGCCAAACTGTTAAAACAACCTTTGCAAGAGAAACAATATAAGGGGTGAAGAGTGGCAGAAATGGCAGTAAGTAGCTATAAAAATTAGCCCAAGGTGCAAAAGAAGCAAAAATTGAGAGAAACTTGAGAAATGGTGAGAAAGTATCAAAGCTTTCTGTTCAACTTCTCACTCTTTTACTGATCTTATGTAACGTTCTAATTTTCAGAGACTCTGAATTTGGGGTTTTTATTATCTGTAAGCCATGATCGTCAACATTTCAAGAAATAAAGGCTTGAAATAATTTGCAATATGAAATACGACTACGTCAACAACACACAAGACGGGGAAACTAAATATCATGGCACGATAAATTCCAGTTGCGATACAAGGAAAAATAATTGCAATGAGATTATTTTTGTAAACCCTTCAGCCCTAACTAGAAATAATAACACGATATTTACTTTAAGTGTTTGTTGCTAAATCTTTTGGAGGAAATTTTCCAAGTCACAGTGTGAGACCAACTCTAGTTCTAAGCAAGGCTGATTAGGTAATTGTTCAAGTCTGCAATTCAAAACTTTCCCTTTATCTCTCTGCCTCTCCTGACATAAATGGACCTCTTTGTTTATCTGGTTACTTCATCAGTGAGGAGTTAAACTTGATTCTCAACTTGAAAACTGAGTTTTTGTTTGTGGCTCACTATTTATTTAACATCTGACAGTAGCAAAAGCCGGTGAGAGATTCTCAGAAGTGTGACCAACCAAAAGTTGTGATTAAAGTACTGAAGTGACCGCCAAAATAAACATTGGTGTGACCGGCAGCATGTGCCAGTATCAGTTGATTTAAACAGGTCAGTTAATGTTGGTCATGTTAATGTTTCATCGCTCTTATCAGAATTATTGTCTAGATTTCACCTTCCCTATCGGAAACAATCAGTTTTTATCTGTAACATTTCATCTACAGAGTTGTACCCTGTATGTTCTCACTTCTATCTCCTTCACAATCTGTTTCCACCCTCCTCTTCCTCCCCCCCAGTCATGGTGAAGCTGACTAAGGCCAAAACATTCCAGGCCTACCTGGACTCCTGCCACCGTCGCTACAGCTGCGTGCACTGCCGCGCTCACCTGGCCAATCATGATGATCTCATTTCCAAGGTGAGTTTACTGCCCTTTTGTTGTTAATGATCCTTTCAGATGGCTCGTAATAGCAAAGCTTTGTTGGCTTGTACATACTGTAGAAGCAGTTTGACTGGAGGAACTGGACTTAACTGAAACAAATCAGAGCTCTCCAGAAAAAAAAATGTTTGAAAAGTTTGACACATACTAATTCATGTCTACTTTTGTCATCTTATTTTCCTCTGTGTCTTCTAGTCTTTTCAAGGGAGCCAGGGCAGGGCCTACCTCTTTAACTCTGTGTGAGTATTTTTGATGGGAAATATAACTTTATTGGTGCATGCCTACTTCACAAATGCAGATATTCTTGTAGATTTTTTTTTAAATTTGACATATTTTCATGGTATCAGATGACCCCTAGAAGGGTTCCAATAAATTTTAATCCATCATAGTAAAATGAAAAACTTTTTCCTGATGTGATCCTTTGCAGCCTCTGCAGCAAAAAGAAGGCGGAGAATCAAAAATTATCTTCTTTTTCCCAACATGTAATTTCTCACTAGTTGATTTTTCCATCCAACCTTTTGCCAAGTATCAGACATGCTTGCTCAACCAGTCAACAGATAATTTGATTTGCTCAAGAGTGGACCTTGGAGTTGGACGAGTTCACTTTAGTCACACTCCCACTGGGTTAGTGGGTCAGAAATACACAGGCTCACTGTGATGTAAAGCCATTAAATAACATAATCTAACTTAATTAGCATGTATTCACTTAAAGTTAACTCAAAGCCTTCCTTGAAAGAAATCATATCCCCAGTTGTTCCAGGAATATATTGCGACAGTAAATGTGCTAATTGGCTGTGAAAGCTCACCTCAGACTTTTCTCAGAAGGCAGAGAATCTACTGTGAAACACTTTGTTTTTAAAGAGCTGCTGTTTGAAGACTATTTGCTCTCAGGGTGAACATCGGCTGTGGTCCTGCAGAGGAGAGGCTGCTGCTCACGGGACTGCACGCAGTAGCCGACATCTACTGTGAAAACTGTCACACTACACTGGGCTGGAAATATGTAAGTCAGCCCCCTGTGAATAAAAAGATTAGCCAGTGTTGTGCCAGACAAAGGAGTCAGCATAGTCCTGTTGTTAGATGCCTTTTATGTGGGTTTTGATTTACAACTCAGGGTAAAATTTCACACATTGATGGTGCCCTTGTGTACTAGTGCAAGAATTACATCCTACATTTTTTTTCTCCTTGTTTGAGAGCATTAATCTTCATCTGTGTGACTATCTCAAGTGAAACATTTTTTACAGTGTTTTCTGTAATCTGTGGCCCTTTTGGAGAGCAGTTTGATTTCTGCTCCAAAAGTAAAAACTGCTCAGGGTTGATTCTTGTCCAGCCTCTTGTGCAGTTGTTTATCACTCTGTTCTTTCTGTTCTTGATGTTATCCTCCTTTTGTCAGTCATTGCTGTAGTGAGATTAAAAAAAGCAAAAACTGGTCACAAGAGTTGTTTTTCCAAAGCCTCTGGCTCTCCTCCTCACAGGAGATAGTTCCAGATCAGCCCAAGTCATCAAGTACTTATGCAGGTTGATTTTGGAGTTGTTCAAGTAAAATAGTTACAGATAGTTCCTTAAATGCTTTGTTTATCATCAACCATCTCGTTTCAGACCGGTTTTGTTGCCCTTACCTGGTTTCATAACTGCTGTCGGCTGAATGTGTAATTGTATTACATCTGCTGTTATAGAGCCACAAATGTTACGTGAGAGGAACAAAAGCCCTTTAGTGCAGACGGATTAATCCCTTTTATTATGCTGTCGAAAATAACATGGTGTAATAACACAGAACAGCCAGAATTATTCACATGTGAGGCCATAATTGGTCAAAAGCTTCAGTGGGGAGTATTTTCTTTTCAACTGGTTATAAAACAGGCTAAAGTGAACAGTGAACAGCTTTAAATGAGCTCCAAAGGAAAATAAGACTATGATTAGGATACTTTAATGCCTAAAATTTCAGTAAGGATTGGATTTAGCAGCAGTGATAATATTATTCAGGCCTACCCACTGAATAATGGTTCTGTTTTGAGATCTTATTTCACCAACATTTTTCTGCACCCTCCTCTGCAGGAGCAGGCCTTTGAGCTGAGTCAGAAGTACAAGGAGGGGAAGTACATCATCGAGCTGTCCCACATGATAAAGGATAATGGCTGGGACTGAGAGGGAAGTCTGCGTCTTACTCCATGACTTTTTCACAAGTTGCATCCTGCTCGTCTTCAAAGGGTTCCAGTGTAGCTTCATCATCCCGCCTGCGTGCGGTCGGCCACGGCTGTGCCACACTTTCACTTCGTACGGCTTTGCCAAGAATAGCATGTGATGCCTTATATCTTCTGTTCTTCATGTTCTTCAGTGATCACAACAACACATTTGCTGAGATTTCTATCCCAATTGGTAGTTGTGCTGAGACATGGACTGAATGAGTGAGGGGTTTGTGTGTGAATGGCTGGGAGATGTGGTCACAGACAGGTGCGTGTGTGTGTGTGTGTGTGTGTGTGTGTGTTGGGTTTTAAAGTGTTTGAGTCATAAAACCCTTGTACTGACCGCTGTTCTTGCGTGTAAAATAGTCTGAGATTACAGATTGGATGCAGATAATTGGGTCTTTTTGAGTTTAAGGTGCACATTTAGACACAAACGGCCAAAACCAAGTAAAGTCTACAGACTTCTTTAACCTATAGATCATTTTTTGAGTGATTCAAAGGTCTGGGACAGTGTAGGGCAGTGGGGCTTGTTTTTTATTATCAGTGAATTCATGTTTTTTATATAAGAATAGTAACTGTTGTTCTATCGTTGCCAAATGCAATCAGGATGTTTAATTATTAGTGCTAAAACCTGCAAAAGTATCTTGACAGAAATCTGAAATTTGGAGTGAGTCTGCTTGAATGGATAGTTTTATTTTGAGTATGTGTGTGTGCGTGCATGTGTGTGTTGAGATGTCTTTAGCTGGATGCTTTTGAGATGCATTAGTCTGGGATTCACATCCAGAGTTTCCTGCACAGTCTGGGATATTGTCACTTTTTATTCATGCTGATGAGATCTATCTTTCTTGTCCGTGTACAGCCTTACACCGAGCCACCCTTACACACACATTTACTCATTTGTGTTAGAGCAAAGTGTGATTAGGATTATGTAGCATATTTATGGCGATTTTTTAATGTCTGCTTCTTTCATTAAAGTGTATTATTTTAACCTAATCTTTCATTAAAATGCAGTGTGTCTGAAACGTTCAAAGTCCAGTTTTCTTTTTAGAAAGTCAATATTAATTTTAGCTGTAAAATTTCCAGGTGGATGCAACAAAGGCTATTGTTGTTGGCATGTTAGAAGAGCTCAAGGGAATTCCTGAATCCTCAATCAGCCAGCAGAGGGTGCTGCCACTTCTTTACACATTACTTATTCATTCACATCCATATCATCAGTTTCAACCATAATGTACATCAATGTGTGATCGTCACTGGCTCTGACTTTATGAGAATTATGGACAAGAAAAGCAGTATTTTTTTATAAACTGACTGGATAAATTGGAACCGACAGCACTTAATTCAAAAGGGAACATTGTCTAAACTTTGTTGTTTAAAGTAGTCTTGTGATTTACAATGGCTTCATTAGTTAAGTAGTGTTTGGAATAGACAGACCAATAAATGATGAAACTTTATTTCGACAAACTTTATTTTAGGTAAAAATGTAGTTGTGGCTTGACCAAATTTTGGACTAAAACACTTAAATATTCTCTAGTCTGTTTACAAATGATACGACTAAACTCTACCCTGTAAAGTAAAAAATAAAGGTGTGCCGTCAATACTAATAATGATAAAGAAGTGGCTTTTTTTGATAGAAACATTTTCTTTCAGTCTCCTGTCACTGATGGGTTGCAAAGCCAGAAAACTTGTCATTTGATGTATGTCGTAGAAGGTGAACCCCAAATCCTCCCTTTGCAGTTACTGTTGTTAGTCTGACAGTCACATGAAAAAGCTCTGACCAGAAACTGAAATTTGCAGTGGAGAGGCTGCTGACAGTCATGTGTGCACTGTTTTTTTTCTCATGTGTGATCTGATCTGCTCTCACATTTCACTCCTGAAAAAGTCTTTATTCTGAGTTTGTCCTGTAAGTACAATCTCATGACACAACTGAACTTTTTAAAGGTCGCACTAAGTGACAGGCTGTGGGAAACAGAAATAATGACGCAGAGAGGGGGATAATAATGTTAAAAGTTAATTCTTAAATTCTTATTAACTTATTCAGGAAGTGATCAGAGTCTTTTTGCCTCAGTCACTTATATTTGTATGAATACCAGGACAATAGTACAATACAGTTCTTGGTGGGGTGATATTTATTTTGCAATTTTTTACTCTGGGCTTTTTTCTACATTTGATACTTCTTGCTAAAATTTGGCCTAAATTTGCACAGAGACAATCAGCAGAAAACTGATAATACACCCAAGTTTGGTGTTACATTCTTTAAGAGTGTTTATTGGCTAAAATTTATCTGATTTTTTTTTTGTGCATATACATCTTAAATATGGTATTCTGTACATAATTATTTTGGTATTGATTAGCAGTCTGATTTACTCAAATGAGGTCTCAAAAATGATGTAACAAAACATTTGACTTTATTAAGGCTTTTTGGGAAGTGTCATATGGGATAAATGGGATATGCTTAATGTATCGAAACAGAGTAAAGGGGTCACAGTGTAGTTCAAATGTAGTCTAGCATAACATCAGTATAGCTGACAATAGAAACCCTGTTTCTACCACAAAGTCACCTTGACAAAGACAGCTCCAGGATATGTCACCATATCACTAAATCATGAAAAGAATAGTATTTTTGACCCAATAAAAGAGTGTGATGTTGATTTAAATGAACCTTTCACTGCTATGTTGTGTCATGATGACAATAACATCCTGAAGGGACGGACAGATGTTCAGCTAGCATAATGGACAGAGACATTGTTTTCCTGCGCTGTATTCTCCTCTTTTGTGTATTAGCTGTTGAAATTAGTAAATAAAGAGTAAAAACAGAATGTGTACTGGATTAGAAAACGAGTTTGACACCCATTTATAAATACACCAGCGGGTAGTGACCACTAGCGTTTCAACTGCAGTCAGTGCACTTGCAGCAGAACATACCACCACACACACACAGGCGCCACAAACTGCACGTTTATTACGATATGATTTAGAAAACTGCTGCTCTATGGAATAGCTATCAAAATTTATATCATAGGTTTTCATTCACCACATTGAATTAAACAACGGAGTTATCGACGGTGGTTTAATTTTAAAAGCCCGTTTAATGGGCGCACCCCCATAGTCACACAAATGGTCTCGCCCGAGGTGGCTGAGATCATGTGACTTTTTCCGTTTCGCCATTTTCCTCCTCCACACCGGTGATCTTCCTGGCAGCTACGTCTTCAGCCCGTCTCAGTGTTTAACCTCTCCAGCGCTGACGGTGGGAAACGGGGAATACCCGAGCAGAAGAACATATCCTGCCTTGTCGCTGCATCGCCCCGAGAAAAGTGCGAGAATGTCCTCTGAGGAGAGCCCCGAGTACTCGCCTTTCTTCGCAGTGATGGGAGCCTCTGCGGCCATGGTGTTCAGCGGTAAATACACCAGCTCCCTCATATGACACCTCACCACCTTTGGCAGAATTGTAGAGTTAAAAACGTATGATGCATTTTTGAGTCTTGTATCGTTATCATAATAATCGTGTTGAGACGAATGACCGCGTTGCAAAGGCGTGTCCAGAGGGGTGGCCAGGGTGGCATGGGCCCTCAAATCTGATTGGCCTCCAAAGTGCCACCCCAGGATCCAACCCTATGATTGGCTATTTTCCCTGTCAGAAGCTTCATTAATGATAAAAACTACTGAATCACAGTAATGATCTAATAGTTGTCTTGCATATTCTTATGTTGGCACTCAGGTTTGTACTTAAAATAAACTTAAATTTGCTCATACCTGTGCACTATCAGTCTTTCCTTTGGCTGAGCTCAAAGTAGTGCATGGGAACCTGCCAGGCCAGCAATGCACATGGCATTTTAGTTGTAATATGCTTTATTTATCCTCATGTGGAAAATTTATTTATATCCACGTCGTCACCTCTACCAGCTCAGTTTTCATTCTTGAAGCCTGAACATTAGGAAGACACACACATTTGCATGGAAAGTGCACATTGTCATAGACCAGCCCTATTCAATTAGCCGCCCAAAAGCAACCCTCACTGAAAAAATCAGTGAGGAAAATCTTCGGTTCAATCCTGCGTGGACTGACAAGTATTTACTACTAAGTCTGAGTGCCAAACTAATGTGTTTACCCTGCAATGGGTGCGAAAGATTATAATGTCTGAAGACACCATGCCCTTTTGGATGTGGCAGTATGTTAATAAACATCCTGTGTGTTTGTTAACTTAGTTACTAGTTTTTCTTTTGAATGGTCAATTTCGCTCAGTCTGCTAAAAATGTCCAGCCCAGCTCATGTCGTTGGTCTGAAAATTCAGCCTGACCAAATATTTAATTGAAAAGCCCTGTCATAGACAGTGGAAGTCTTCATGAAGGGATGCAGTTTCCCCTAAATCAGACTGCATCTCATACACTCGGGCAACTTTCAGGAGGGAATCTATTTGTGCATATGTATGCATTTGTTTATGCCACCCCTACAAGTTTCAGTGCCCAAGTTGGGCCATCCCAGACAACAGTAACACACCACTGCTGTGTTAGTGTGAACGATAGTTTGTCACAGCTTGTGCACATCTTCCCGAAATATGAGGGGGATGGGGGGGGGCTCCTCACAGACATGAAAATGCTGACCACGAACTCGCTCCTCGCAGTGTTAACATATAATGGAACCATCTCCTGACGTGCCAGGTCATATCAGATCAAAGCTGGGACGATGTTTCCCGGCAGGTGATGGTCCGTGACGCATATTGTGGATCATCTGTAGTATGTCATGATCCCATTTTCACATTTCCTGCACAGAAATACCCAGGTCTTCGTGGGTTATGACAGAAATGCATTGATGCTGTTATTCAGTCAACATCATTATGGGGCAAATTTCCCCTTTTCTGTCACTTACGTTTATGATTTGTTTTTCAAATCTTGAAGCAAAGTAGAAAGAAATACATTCTTCAGGAAAAACTCGAAATGCACAAATGAACAGAAGAAAAGCATGTTACACATTTATCTTTGACCTACACGCTGGGATCCCATTGACACAGGAGAGACTGAATCTACTCAGACCTTTATACAACTTTTGTAGAACCAGTCTCAGGGAAACAGAGGGAAACTGTTTTCATACATCTGTCTTTTCCTGTCTGGCATATTCTGAAAATTCTCAAAGAGGGAATCCTCAAACATCAGATGCTTTCCTCTTCATTTTTTAAACCCACACTGCTGAAACCTTTTATTTTTATATATAATAAAAGTAGCCCAAGGGGAGCAGCAGATTAAGTCAAAAACTTATAGCAGAAACCCTTTATCTTGTAAAGCCATTTTTTGTAAAAGTGTAATTAACTTGAGCAGGTTGCTCTGTGGCAGATACCCAGCTGAATCACTTCACCTGTGATTAAACGTGAATGAGTTTTATTTTAAGGCAGGACAGAGAAGTTTTCCACACCGATGTGTCGCTGAATGGTATCATGTATTTTAGAGGAGTCTGCTCTGTAGTTTGTGGAATGAGATTATGAAAAAAAACAATGTTTGCATTAAGTGTTCCATTTGATTCATTAAGTGAGTAAAGAATGTGCAGCAGAGATGGAATCATGTTCTTTACAACAAGTGATGTAATGTCTTTCCTTTTTTTCTTGAATGTTGTCTGACAAAAAAGCAATTATTGTGACAAAGAACAGAATGCTTTACATATCATAATGCTTTACATATTACATATCATCAGTCTGGTTCTGAGATGCTCCATTTTTAGTGGCGTTAAGGACACTAGGACACCAGTTTGAATCAACATTACACCCCTTAGTGAGTTTCTGTGGGTGTTGTTAAAGTGTCATAACACTTTTTTTTTTCACAGTTGCATTGGTCCACAACTCGTCAGAGTGAGGATTGGATGTTGCAGAAACTGTGATGTAGGATTTAGGAGTAAGAACACTGAATGCATCTATAAGGATGAAGAGCTGCTGAACAGACATGTTCCTTTTGCACAAAGCTTGTAGCTTCACTATTCTGTCCATTATTGTCTCAAACCAGCTCTACTGCCACTGTGTTGAGGTTAAATGCGAAACCTTAAGTCTGCAAGTTTTCCGTTTTTTCATGATTTATCTACTGTAACTGTCGTGTTATCACATCAGAGCAGCTTCTCACTTGAACACAGAGGCTCCTGCCCATAAAAAGAGATAATCTGTGCAACTCTGCTGCCACCAGATGTCCGTTGTGATACTTTAGGGAGACGCTCAGGAAGGAGAGAGAGAGTTTTAGTTGGTTTTCTTCTGGCATCAGCATCCTCCCAGAAAAACAAATCGTTTACTGCAGCATCGGTGTTTCCTCTTAATGTCCTCACCTGCAGGGCACCAATGAAAGTGTCATTATGAGAATCACTTGCAGATAAAAGACTGAGCTTCTTAATATTAAGTGTATTTTGGATCGTGAGTACAAATAATTGCAGAACATTTGTTCCCCTTGTAGCCTCTCCACCTGTTGTTTCTTCTACTAAACAAGTCAAGAGCTCACTTAACAAAAACAATCAAACATCTTTACACTGTTAAGAAAAGAAGAAGTGTCCAAAAAGGGTCAGTAAATGAAACATCTTATAGGAAATGCAGAATGGAAGACCAGGATTGGAACAAAAGCAAAGTAATTTTTTTCTTATCAGTGTGTAACAAGCAGAGCTGACACTGTGTGTTTAAGATGCCAGGGTTTTATCGGGTGTCAGGGCCATAAAGATCAACCATTTATCATTTTTAAAGGGACATTTTTCGATTGGGGTTTCAAAGAATCCTTCAAATTTGATCCATCAGATATTTGGCCTGCTTTCTTTGACAGATGGCTCTCATTGTTATGTACCGACAGTCCTGCAGTCTCCTACAGTCTCTTTTTGTCTGCTACCTGCTCATCAGACTTCTGCAATCCAAAATCAATGAAGTGGAATAATCGCTCTGATCCACCTCTGTCTGAATCTATATCTTATCGAGTTTGGTTTTTGTTTTGAGACTAATCACCGTCTGCCTGAACAAATAAGTGACCTGCCTCTCTCTCCTCTCCACCTCAGCATTAGGAGCAGCATATGGGACAGCGAAGAGCGGCACGGGCATCGCTGCCATGTCTGTGATGCGGCCAGAGCTCATCATGAAGTCCATCATCCCCGTGGTCATGGCTGGTATCATCGCCATCTACGGGCTGGTGGTGGCGGTGCTGATAGCAAACAACATCTCTGAGAGAGTCACTCTCTACAAGTAAGATACTTTCAGACCCCAGCGTAGACACTTTTAGGGGCAAAATCCTCAAACTAAGCAATAAACTGTTTTCTGAAAGCCACCAGGGAACCAAACCATCTGACTTAACCTCAGTGGAGGAGCAGAATAGTTCCCAGAGTGTTTAATGACTCTGTATGGATATGATTAGATTTTCACTTTAGGATCATTGAGGCTGGGCACTAGTCAGAGTTTTGAAACGTGAAATCATTTGCTCAGATATTTAAAGAATAGAGGAATGTATGTTAACAGAAATTGAATAAAATTAGTGGTCAAATACGAAGAAAAAAAAAACAGTTCATCACTGCGTTTTTCTCTCTGGTTTTGACTCTGAGTACTCAAACTGTTCCGGGCTGCTCCACATCAGGCTGGTGGCCACATAACTGTTGTGTTTTGTGCGTCGTCAGGGAGATTCAGTAAAAACAAGAGAAATGTCAATCACATATTAATCAGCAGTGCCCACACAGTCTCAACATTCAAACAGCCAGATAGGCTGTTTTTAGATGGAGGTTTTTATCAGCTCTCAGCATGCGTTTTTATTCAGATCTGTCTGTTCTTATTTAGACACTGTTCTTTGTTGTCATTAAGACATTTTTACTTTCTCAGACCGAATGTCCTAAGGCTTTGATGCATCTAAATATTCAAGAGAGGGGCACAAGTTAACATCACAAGCCTCATTCTAACATGCACTCATGATATTTCCTTGTTATTTTAGTCAAGCATGCTTAATGTTTATTTTTTAAGTCAAACATGCTGCAAAAGCATCGTGTGCAATGTTAGAGTACACCAATTTATCAATCTATCAATTAAAAAAAAAAAAATTTCTCGCATTTGTATCAGCATTTGCTGATGCGCACATGGGTCCGCTGATACTTTTTTCTACAGCATGATTCATAGACAAGCATCCAAAGGAAGCTCTGTGTTGCTAGGAGACAGTACAGACCACATGCAGACCATACCTTGCTCCTCCCCTGCTTGCAGACTGCAGAGTAAAGCCACTGAAGTAAAAGTTTACAACGTATTCGACCTCTCTTTTCCATCTTGTTTGAAGTTATTTACACTTTTATTTATTAAATGTTGCTTATTTTAAAATTGTGTCATCAATAACATTTGTTATAAATGCGTCATTTATGATGTAAATCGAGGGAGCAAAAGCAGAATCAGCCCTAAATATTGGCCCAAGAAAATTGGCCCCATGGATCAGTCATTGGCTGAGGATGGCAGAAAAAAATCAATGTTGGCATCTTCCCTAAAAAAATTCCATATCAGTCGATCCCTAGTGCAGTGTTCACAACAGGTTTCAGCACATCAAGCTTCACAGAGAAGTTAACTCTCAGTGGCTTCATTAAAAGTCATCCTCTCAAGAGCCTCAAGAATCCACTCTTGCATCCTAATCTACTTCTGCATTGTCCACGTGTACGCTCGATATGCCCCGACATTTATTTGCCAAAACTAAGACTAAATACCATGGCGGCAACTAATGATCACGGTAGTAATCGATCACTGTGATGATTATTTTTACAATTAATCAGGGGGAAAAGTTTAAAACTCCCTTTTCTCTTTATTAGTTTAAAATAACAATGGAACATCTTATAGGCGACTGGGCTAAAACACTGTGACAACAGGTTTTGGCTCAAATGTTTGCTGAGTTCTTGAAAAAAAATACAGAATTAGAAATTATTTTCCATATCTAAAGTGCAAAATATTTTTAACGGTGTGGGCAAAATAACAGGAAGTAAACTGCCATGACATCAGATTAAGAGCTCAGTGGGCCAGAAAGGCAGTGAAATAAAAATGTAACCTTTGTCTTTTTACTTTTAGGTCACAACTCCTTTTCCGTTCTAACACTGTCTGTAGCAGCTACGTTGGTTTAATGAACTTTTTGAGGTTATCAAATAGGATGATGAGTTATTACAAAGACATGAGTTCTAAGAGACATAGCATGCATTTCATGCGATTAAGTCCATGATTTAATAGCATGTAAAAGGAGCAGATGTGGATTTTTGTAGCAATTGCATCACTTTTGAGCTCTCTACCATGAGCCCAGCGTTTTTACTTTCTGTGTGCTGTATCATTGCAGTTGTACTGCTGTACTATACCAGGTCATTTTGGCAATGAACACTGTTAACTTTACTAGTTTTGCATGAAATACTTCAAACTTTGGAACCTATTTAGAACAGCTATCTCTGTCTCTACCATTTTTTTGTTTTTATGTTTTTCCTCATGTACTGGCTCCACTTTTTTTCCACCACACTCATCTGTTTACATGTGACGTATACAGCCCTACAGCCCAATGAGTTATGGAGTCTATACCCCAGGCAAGGTGGTAATGCACCTCCAAGTAGTTGCCAACCACCAAATCATCCAAACTAAAAGGAAGAACAAGACAATTAGTCTGGAGACAAGTTAGTACAGTAATCGCTTGATGACCAAAAACATCTGCACTTTTATTAATTGATTTTTATTGATTCACAGTTGCAGCCCTACTTAATACACTTACTTTGTGCTGCTCTAGAGGTATCAAACAAGTGCTGCTACAGTTTTGGAGCTTATGTCACAGAATAACGTTGGGTGTGAAATGATTTGACTCTTCTCTCTGACTCTTTCCAACAGGAGTTTCCTGCACCTCGGTGCTGGTCTGAGCGTGGGCCTGAGTGGTCTGGCAGCCGGGTTTGCCATTGGCATCGTGGGTGACGCCGGTGTGAGGGGCACCGCCCAGCAGCCTCGGCTCTTTGTGGGCATGATCTTGATCCTGATCTTCGCAGAGGTGCTGGGGCTCTACGGCCTCATCGTCGCCCTCATCCTATCTACAAAATAAAGAGTCTGAATCAAACACCATCTCATTCATTCCACATCGAAGCAGCAAGAACAAATAGGAGATTTTCACCCACTTCCATTACACCCGCCGGTCTGACAGGACGGGATGGCGACAGAAACATGCTGGCAGTCAGATTAACAGCTGTGTCTTCGATCGGTGTGATCCTTCCATATTGTTTAAAGCCATCCAGTTGTGTCAGGTGTTGTGCGTACAGAACGGGCATGAAGATGTATTGGTGGTTGTGGGATGATGTGTGGACAGTCTGCTTGATTTGTTGTCTGATCTTAACCTGTACAGTGATCCAGAGTCCCTCCACCCCCTGTAAATGTAGTAACCAGTCTGTGCTGTGAGTGTGAATATCAACGTTTACCCCCCTGCCCATCCCCAACCCTCCTTTGGGTTTTGTTTTTTGTTGGTGGTTTTGATCATTCTCTGTTTGAGACTGCTGAAAACTTGTGCACATTAGTGTTTTATTTTTTCATGTTCTGTTCGGGGACCATTTTTGAATCACAGCGGTGAAGAGCTTACAAGACATATTTTTTTTCACTATTTATGGAAAGTTATGAAGATTTTGACTTAATGAAACTGTCTAAATGGAATAATACTGTTTATTGAAAACCCTATATACATCAAAATATATAAATTATCTGTGTATAGTTAGTTAATTGCACTGTGGGTAATTGTTCAAAGTGCTTGGAATTCCTCTGGATGTAGTGTGATTATTAATGGAGGATGTCCACATGTTGACATGGGGTTGACAGTGTGTGTGAGCGTGGTGTGTATGAGTGGCCTGAGTGTGTGTGAGTGGGTTTATGTTTAATATGACATTCTCAGACACTAGTATCGTTTACCTGTAGTGCTGCTGTCTTAAGTTTTTGTTTGTTTTGTTGAAGGTGAGAGCTCACTGTTCAGCCATGCCTGTCAGATTTCCAAATAAAACTCAACCTCCTCCAGAACATCCCAACGAGCCTTTTTTCCTTTTTTTTTTTTTTTTTTTGTTCCCAGCAGTGGAGCGCAGCTGTGCAGCTCTTATTTGCTGCCGTAAGCTGTAGATCACAAGTTAATTCTCTCAGCACAACACAACAATCTACCCTGTGTCATGGGATGACAAACATGTAACTGATACACAGCAGGTCTGTGTCAGCAGGCTGTTTGTAGGAATCCACGAAACAAGAAAGCTCAAGAACTTTCAGGAAGATTTTTGGTCAGAAACTTGAGAGAAATGTAGGCAATCCAAGCCTGAGCCAACCCTCACCGTTGCCGCAAGCTTTAATGAGACATCTGGAAGTCGCTTCCTTTGACCCTGTAGGTGTGAAATGAAGCACCTTATGTGATAGTAACTAATAGCAAACTGTCAGATGGTTCAAATCCCTGCTCTGCTCCACTCACATTCACCACTCACGCTGCATGTCACTCTGCCTGACCCGGATAACAGCAGGTGAGATGAAAAAGCACTGAGAAGGTGACATAACTGTGGGAGTTGTTGCATGTAATGTGATAATTTACATAAATGGATGCTCATTAAGATCTATGAGTTGACTCAACAACGTAATTGGGTGTAGACAGGCTACAGACACTTCATTGAAAGGCTCAAAAAAATTAAAATATTAAATACCTTGGGAAATTGGGAAACAATACTGTGCAGCCCTAATATGAACGTTAGTGGGTAGAAAATATTTGCATCAGGTCTCAGTGATAAATTGAACCTGTGAGTTTCTTATTTCAGAAAACAACTTATTCCTGCTACTTTTTGACTACATAAATACTCGTTTTCATCAAGCTCTGTGCTCCGTACACCCACTTCCAAAAAATATTTTTCTCATCTGTATTAGTGATCTCCGAATATGACATAAGACATGATTTACATTCCGGTGTCGAAGCTGTGAAAAGTCTGAATGTATTGTAAATTCTATTACTTTCCCCCCTTTCTCTGTTAATTATTGGTTGATAATGATTCAATCAGCACAAAATATAATATAAACCCTATACATATATAATCATGAACACCAATTGACTTTGATAAAACTTGTAATTTTTACAAAGTGAAATTTTCGTTTTTCATGATGTTACGATGACTTTTGTTATGACCGATGTTGTAGGTGTTTTTATCTATCTTTATCTTTATCTTTTCCACTATTCATAAACACACAAATTAAATGGGTGTGTGTCAATATTTTAAAGATATTTTTCATCGCTTAAGTTTTCATACTTTTTTGGTAAACCCTGTATTGGCTTCAGATTTACTTTGCACCATCTGTTCTGATTGCTTTTGAGGTGCAAGGTGTAAAAAATTCTCCAATTTTTTTTTCTCATTGTAGGGAAGATTTCTGTCATATTTTGCATATATTTTGTAAAATGTGAGATGATATGATATGGCATACCTCTTTTTTGAGTAAGAAAAAGCAGAAATTTTAAATTTTTTCACTAAGGTTATTATCAGAGGTACATATGTTGATGTTTAATAACAGACAGGAATATCCCTAAGTGTTGGTAAGATAATGTTTCGAAATTATTTCAATTTTTAATGGCAAGAAGATGTTGCAAATTTTTATATCACAAATTTAACAAAAATAGTCATAAGTAATTTTACACTCGATTACCATAGCATGAAACCATTCATATAATTTCAAAGCAACTCTACGACAGAAAAAAAAGTTGTTAGATAGTGGGTGAAGTTTTGAGATGAAGAGATAATTGATTATTTTGATGTATCAAACCATTGTTTTGAGATACTTTTCCTCATGAGGGTTTTCTTCCTAAAGTTTCTTACACGTTGAGATATCGTTGTATTTACAATGAAATACATATATATAATTTTACAGACTTGATTCTTTGTTTGTGAACATACTGTTCCCCACAATGACAGCAGTGTTACAGACACATTCCTGTGTGTGTGTGTGTGTGTGTGTGTGTGTGTGTGTGTGTGTGTGTGTGTGTGTGTGTGTGTCCCGCAGAGATCCAGCCTCTGTTTTTGTTTACGGTCACACTCATGTTGTAAAGTAGGTCATGGAAAGAGGAAGCTCCGCTCACCGCGCATGTAGTCTCCGTGAAGTCAACCTCTAACAAAGGTGTCTACAGGGAGCTCCTTCTCTGCGGTGTTGTCGGTGATTTTCGGTGAATGCTGTTCGTGACCAACAGTCAGGTAACGTTAAAGCGATCGTGTAATTCGGCTCCGATAGCATCAGCGCTGCTAACTATGCTAACTGATGAGCTACATCTACCAGGGTTATACGAGGGCTGTCATCTTTCTCCAACCTCTCTGTTAGCGACAGCGAATACTTGCCTGTAAACGACATATATCAATGCAAATGTGATTAAACAGTCTTTGTATAACTTGAACAGTGATGCCTCTGACCTTGTTAAAGGCTGCTAACATATTAAAACCTGCACGGCTGCACACCAGTAATGTGGCTAGGCTAGTTAGCTTCCTCAATTAGCGAGGCTAAAGACGGTGAGGGAGCAAAGCTAAATCTAACATGAAGGAATAAATCATTTACTGCCTTCTTCAGTAGTCTAAATCCAAGCTGCTAAGAGTTAAAATTGGCTTCTTAACATGATGTTTCACTCTCTACGGTACTGTCGTGTTAGCTGACAGTGTCCACATTATTGGAAAATGTTTGATTTGCAAAGATAATGTGTTACAAATGATCACTGCCTCAGTTTCCTCAGTAGAAAAGGGGTAACTAATTAAGACTGTTTTGTTTCTCACATTGTAAATTTTGAAAACACATTTATTCTTAATCTAAAAAAAAGGATAAAATTGCCATTAGCAACAATGAACCATCACAGAAAAAAGCAGGGACTGATACAACTAACACATTTGACACCACATATTTGTGCTGTCTTTTAATTGACTGGTAGGTTTTTGATTTTGTGCCTTTTTTCACGAAAAAATGTGGCACTTTATTTTAATTGCTTAACAAATGTGTAGAAGATTTCTTCTAATGGCAGGTGTGTGAAGAGGTTTTTATCCATCAAAACTTACAAGTAGTTTTCCATACACTGTTTGACTGTTCAAAATATGAAACTTGGAAATTTGCAAGTTAGTTTAGGCAGGAAACCCACGCTGCGCTCACACAGAGCTCAGAGGCCAAACACAAACCATGTTATTAACCATGACAACAAAAACTGTGTGGCTGAGATGTTTTTTGTTAACTCTGTCTTCTCCTTCATGTTTCCCTCTTGTATTTCAGCCTCTGGACTGATGCAGCTTGTCTTGGCTCTGGTCTGATCTTAAACTGACTGGCAGGCTCTTCCACTGCTCAGACTCTGCCGCTGCCATGTCCAGGCGGAGCAGAAACAGTCCTGCTTGGCGATACGTGTGGGGTGGGATACGGCGGGATGCTGATGCTCGAGCACTTGTTTTGGCCTCTGAAAGTGAAGAATGGAGCTATGAACGCTTGGAGGTAAGCACAAAGGGGCCTTGAACTCTGAGATACTAACAAGTACATCAGATTTATAGACATGTACGGTCTTGTAGAAATATCTATAGTGATGCTCCTTGTTTATAGCTTGTGCAGAATGTACATTGTGTCCCCATGACAAGAACAAAGTTCACACAAGGTATCCAATGTGTACATTGATGCAGAGTTTCATTTGTTTGCTTGTTTTTCTCAGAACTATATATTTGTTTAACAAAAAGAGGAAAGTTATTTAATGTCATGTGTATCATACCTAAACTTTAGAGGAGTTTATTTTCCAACTTCTGTTTCTCAATGTGGCTTTGTGGCAACAAAAGAAAAAAAGGCCAAAACCAGCACTGTGTCATTAGATAAGCAATCCTGCTGGTTCACTCCTTTTATTTTGATGTTGTTGCTCTTCAGTACAGTGATTCAGACTCTGAGGCCGACTTTTCAGCAGTGATGGTCCCTCCCGTGCCCAGTGCAGTGCCTGTCACCGGAGAGTCTTACTGTGGCTGTGATTCTCAGGCTGAGACCAGCTATAACCCTCGTCTGCGAGGTTTTCACCAAGTCAGAGACTGCCACTGTGGAGAAGATGACCAAGGTATGGAACAGCTGACACCTCATTATCTTTATAAACAAGTTATTATGCCAATCTTGTTACCCTTTACTGTGGTGTGTTAACATACAGACTGTGTAAATTAAGTTGTTGTGTTTGAATTATCAAAGATAAGCTACTGGAAAACAAAGATAAGCCTCTGAAAAACAGGAACCCTCTGTTGTTCCAGAGTTTGACTGGGTTTGGGATGCAAACAGCCGATCCACAGCAACAATGCTGAGCTGTGACAATCGTAAAGTAAACTTCCACTCTGAGTACAGCTGTGGGACGGCAGCAATCCGCGGCTCCAAGGAGCTGGCTGATGGTCAGCACTTCTGGGAGATCAAGATGACGTCACCTGTGTATGGGACCGACATGGTAAGCTTCTATGTCTTAATGCTCATAAATGACCTCAAGATATCTGGAGTAAACCAGAGCTAGTGCAAGTAAATATTTTGTCCAAACTTTTATTTCCTTGCAGATGGTTGGCATAGGGACTTCTGATGTTAACCTGGACAAATACAGACACACATTCTGCAGCCTGTTGGGGAAAGATACAGACAGCTGGGGTCTTTCCTACACTGGTAAGATAAACAGCTGCTCTGATGTGTTGTAACTAGTGGGCTTTTGTGTTGTTTTTATGATTGCTGATAATGATGCTGGAGCACGGACAGACAGAGCCTGCATGTAAATATTAAAGCCTGCTCCTGCTCAGAAGAGGAGCAAAACAAAAGAAGGATAGAAAATATGTAGAAATCACACTACTGACAATAATCGATTCTTGAGGTGCTATATTTGAATAGTTGACCTTGTAATTCTCTCAGTTGTAATTGTAAAAGTAACACATTGATGTTGTTTTGCCTTTTTCCAGGCTTGTTGCATCATAAAGGAGACAAGATGAACTTTTCATCCCGGTTTGGACAAGGTTCCATCATTGGAGTTCATCTGGACACTTGGCACGGCACACTAACTTTCTTCAAAAACCGGAAGTGTATAGGTCAGTAATATGCAAAAGAAGTCAAAATGTTTAGTTTCTGACACTCCAGGTATGAAACCACGAGTTACAAATCTATTCAAGACATTAGTTAAAAAGGTGGGATTGTGTGCAAACTTTAATACACATCAAGCTCTAAACATGACCATAAATCTTGTGTCTTTGTTCTTCATTCAGGTGTTGCTGCTACAGAATTACAAAACAAACGTTTTTATCCAATGGCGTGTTCCACAGCAGCGAAGAGCAGCATGAAAGTGATCCGATCGTGCTCTGCTCCCACCTCACTGCTCTATCTCTGCTGTGCCCGCCTTCGCCAGCTGCTGCCAGACTGTATAGACACCCTGGACGTGCTGCCACTGCCTCCAGGCCTACGTCAGCTTCTTCACAACAAACTGGGTTGGGTGCTCAGTCTTAGCAGTAGCACCACAGAAGAAACTCCTGATGGGTCTGAGCGCCCGTCACGTTCTCATGGCCCCCCCTTGGCTGGACCATCATCCTCTGAAAGCGACTCCGAGGGCTGCACGTCGGACCCTGAAGCCTATCAGAGGAAGAGATGTCGTTGGACATGACTGAGTGGTGCGATTCCTACCTCCTCGCAAACACTGGTAGACGTTACAAGTGGCATCTAATGGAGTGTTTCCTACCTGCCTCAAGTTTTCCCAACATTGTTATCCTGTATGAAGAAAAAAACAAACAGGGTCAGAGTAGTGCGAAAGTGCAAAACTGTGACGGCAGAATCTCTGCCTGCACGTTTTTTACTGTGATCTTCTCTCTTGACATCCAAATGTCTTCATGCTCATCATGCATTCAGTATCCAAAGCAGCTTCAGTAATAGGGTCAAAATTATGGTGTTGGTTATTTAGCATTACATGTTACTACACGTGTTTGGGGTTCAGTGCAGCAAAGGGCTGTACAGTATAACACTGAAGTCAAGTCTGGCCACTTTTTGGTAGTCATTGTGGCTTTTTTGCAAAAAAAAAAAATGGGATTCAAAAGTAAGAGACTGTATATTTTCAGTGTTTTTATCATGTATGCAAGTAATGTATATTGTTCTTAATGTAAATGCTATCATTCATTACCAGAGTAATGTGTTACATGTTTTACTGGTGTCTATGACTATCTGTTATTTTGCCAAAGTAAAAATCAGAGGGACACTGTGTCCTGTAAAGGGGAACACACAGGAGGTAAAGTGCCGTAGGTTAAAGTTTTTTTTTTGACGTTTCTCTTCTACTAGTCACAGCTGTACAGCAAACTCTCCAGCTGTCAAAAAACAAAAATAGGAAGAGGAATTAACCTGAATGTACTCTGCCCTAAAAAGAGAAGATCATTTTTATTTTCATTGAAAAACACCAAATTGCTCTAAAAACGGGAAAAAATTTAAAGTTGTGTACTTGATGCATCAATATTTGAGAGCTTCCTGCCCAAATATTCCCCTCATGGAGTTTATAAAGAAGGTTATTAAAGATGTCCTGAGTGAACCTGCTTTCTACTGAAGGACTTATAGATCAGATTGTAAGAAATTTAAGTTAGTGAAAATGAACTGCTGCACACTAGAGTTAAATTTCATCACTGTTACACTTTATTTGTTTTTAGGATCTTTTTTAAAAGTACTTTTGGCAAACAACTTGAGATCACAAGCATTTGTAGTGTCAAACTTTCTGTGCTGAGATATTTATGCAAGCTTGTTCTGAGTTACTCTAAGCCTGGTTCCATCACTTCCTCAAAACAACGTGTTTTTCATTGCAGCTGTTGCCCCTTTTTGTCCTAAGGGATTGAAAAATACTTTGAGATTCAAACATTCTGCCACCAATTTTCTAGCTTGATGTTAAGATTTATTAAGTATTAACACATTAAGAACAAAAAGGTTGGAGTTGTAAATAATTTTTAGATTATTTAGAGTATCAAACTATATAAATATACTAGTGTTAAATAGTGTTTAATCCAGGTGTTGGAGCATCGTAGTATGCAGGTTTCTGGTCTCTGATCATGTTTCACTCCTTAAGGTTTAAGTACACAAGGCTTCAGGTACTATGCAATACAAGCATCTTATGTGATGATTTAGAAATGTCAGTGTTTGAAAAGTCCTCATGAAGGTACAGCGGACCATCACTCACGAGCAGTCTGACATGACGCTCTTGTTTTCTAATTTATCCCTACAGATGTAGAAATGTAACCACCGAGTGGTCAGCTGTGGACTGGCAGTGTACTTCTTTTCTTATCTCACAGTACTTGTCTTCACATTGATGCATCCACGCACTTTTTCTTACTGTGCTACTGTAAATAAAGTCTTAAGTGTTTCTTCTGTACCATGTCATACTAATAATACTGTATGTAAAGACCTCCACTCGCCTTTTTCTGTATCAGCATGGTTTTCAGCTGAAAATAAAATGAATGATAAGTATGCACCGAGGACTGAATCCGTATATTACTTTGTACAGATAAAAAATGACATTTCTTCCAAGGGAAAACATGAAAGATAAGCTGAGATCAGAAATGTCATCCTTTCATTTTCTCACCATTTGATGCGGAACTAGTTGTCAGGCTTGTTCCCACGGAGCTCTTTAGGAACGGACCAAGTGTGCAGTAACTGTCTACCTTGTGTTCGGAGGTCAAGTATCTCTGCTGCTGCTCTTCTGTTAAATTAAGGTAATATTAATAAGTACTTGGCTGTATTATATTTCGGTGATTCTTAAATAAAATGTTCATGCTGCTGTTGGCTTTGGGAGACGTTTCATGAGGTTTTTTAGGAGCTAATGCTAACTGACAGCTAGCTCAGGTTAGCCTGAAACAACACACTGATGACTTAAAGCTTCTCCTCTGCATCTGATATGACTTATCATAATCTCAAAACTACTCATCATGAGTTGTATTATACATTGTAATCTATATTTATATTTTTGGGAATGAATTTCCAGAAGGCTCAGAGCCACGTTTTTCAGAGGAGACAAATCCTAAGTTGATGTTTGCTGCAGTTAAAGAGACCAAACATCCTCCTATTTGCTAGTAAAATCGCAGTTGTTCTCACAAGTTAACATATCCTAGCAGAATTTACGATTTCTTGGCCTTTTCTCAGAGAATATGAATGATAACTCAAAAACCTTTCTTTCACTCATGGTTAGTGGTTAAGTAAAGACATGTATTAACAAACAACTGTGTTTAGTCCTTTTAAAATCATAATGACAACATAAACTTCCAAAATGACCCTGATCAAAAGTTTACATACCCCAGTTCTTAATACCATGCATTGCCCCCTTTACCATCAATAACCCCTTAAAGTCTTTTGTGGTTGTTGTGAATGAGGGACTTCATTTTCTCAGATGGTAAAACTGCCCATTCTTCTCGGCAAAAAGCCTCCAGTTCCTGTAAATTCTTGAACTGTCTTTCATGAACCGCTGGTTTGAGATCTCCCCAGAGTGGCTCAATGATATTGAGGTCAGGAGACGATGAGATGGCCTCTCCAGACTCTTCACTTTATTCTTCTGTAGCCAATGGCAGGTCCACTTGGCCTAGTGTTTTGAATCACTGTCATGTTGGAACGTCCTCGTACGTCCCATGAGCAGCTTCTGGGCTGATGAGTGTAAATTTTCCTCCAGTATTTTCTGATAACATGCTGCATTCATCCTTACATCAGTTTTGATCCGGTTTCCCGAGCCTTTGTAGCTCACACATCCCCAAAACATCAGTGATCCACCTCTGTGTTTCACAGTAGGAATGGCGTAACTTTCATCATAGGCCTTGTTGACTCCTCTCCAAATGTAACATTTATGGTTGTGGCCAAAAAGTTCAATTTTGGTCTCATTACTTCAAATGACTTTGATCCAGAAATATTTAGGCTTGTGTCTGTGCTGTTTGGCGTTTATTAAGGGAGATACTTTGGCGCATTTGTGTAGAAATGGCTTTCTTCTAGGGACTTAACCATACAGCCCATTTTTCCTCCAATGCCTCTTTATTGAGCATCTTTTGCAAAGTTTAATGTAAAAAGCCTGGGTGGTTTTCTTATACAAACTATCTTCTTAACCTCCTGTAGGATAATCTCTGACACCAGTCCATCAGTGAGGGGAACCTGCTGCACATCACATCATGGTGAAGAAAAAGCGACTTCGTCTCATTGCAGAAATGGCTCGAAAGATTCGGGCATACAGAGAGCTCAAGTCTCGGCCTCGAGAGTCTCAGAAATACTCCCTGGACTATGAAACCATGAAGCGGCCTTTGACGGGGAAGATGCTGCCTGTGCTGGCGTGGCAGGACGTCGGAAGGGAGAGCCGCCTTTTCTCCCTACTGGCAGGCATGAGGATGTTTGGAGTGGGTCGTCTCTTCACCAGGAAGTCATGGCTGGAAGATCATCCAGAGCCAAGCTACTGGGAGATCACCAAGGTCAAAGTGGACTACACGGCTGAGGTGAGAGCCAGGGCCACATTCATGCACGGTAGATGGAGGGTTGAGGACAGGGGTATGTCTAGACTATCTAAACTGGAGTGGCTTAACTGGGGCACCAACTCATGCACGAGTGACGCATTTAGTCATATCCCTGCCCATCTGGACATGCCCCAGGGCATTGTTGTATTCTAATAATCCAGAAGGATTTTTCAGGGGGCCTGATGAGACAGCTCTGATAGCCCCACACAATTCTATAACTTTTCTCTTGTTTTCTAGAACATGGATCATGGCAAAGCGTGGGGGGTCCTCACTCATAAAGGTACGTCTGGGTCTTTTCTTGTTTAATTGGATACCAGGGTTTGATTACAAAAATATACATTTGCAGCAGTAATTAATTTGTTTATATTTATGAATATAATATGACTGGTTTGGTCTTATGCTCTGCAGGTAAAAAGGAGACTGAGGTGAAGGAAATGGATAAAGTCATGTACCACGACTGGCGCCTGATTCCCAAACACATGGAGCAGCAGTTTAAGGACTTTGTGCCGCTCCCTGAGCCGCCAGTGCGCTACGTCCCATACCCTCCCCTGCTCCGCGCCATGATGTTTGCCCAACATAAGAAACGGACGGGCAGAGTGATGACCGAGGAGCCAGTACTGCCCTTAAAGAGGGATGTGGTGCTCAATAAGGACTATTTCCGCACACAGGAGAAGGAGAGGCAGGAGAGAGAGGGGACAGCTGTGTGAGGGTTCTGAAGAGCTCTCTTTTCTTGGGCATTTTGGACCAAATCAGTGCTAAAAGAAATTTAACCTCCTACTGTCCAAATTCTCCTCGAGCCTTTGCCTCAGTGTCCAACAAAAGCTCTGTGCGTGTCTTGCTTTTTGTTGATGTTGTTGATATTAAATATAAGATAAAGTTAAACACACATCAGTGTTGTTTGTGTCATTGTTTCGATATGCTTCATACACTACTCTTTGGACACTAGTACAACCTAAAGAGTTCCTGGGTAAAACAAACTTTTATTCTGGAAGCCAAATCAGGCACTTCCCTGTTCCCCTGAAACAACCTCCAGGCCCTGACACTCATTAAACATTCACCCTGTGCCTGATGCTGGCACGAGGATGAATCACTTTTTAAGAGATGTGTTTGTCGTGCCAGCTGCATACCATGACTGTTACTTACAGAAAAAGTTCATTTAATGCCTTAATTCTTTAAGGAAAATATCTTTTGAGTGGTTCCCAGCCTTCTTCGGGCTGTGACCCCATTTTGACATCACAAATTTCTACTGACCTCAGAGACATTTTTTATTATTATGGTTGTTTCACTGTGATGTAAATACAGAGCAGCCAGAATTAGTATAAAAAAATGACTGCTTTATTTCCCCTGTCAGGGTATAGACTGAATTTACAAGGCTGAAGGAAACTTTTGTCATATTTACTGTCTTTTTGGTGTCTTTTCTCCTTTACTCTTGGAAATGTCAGGACCAGGCAGGTGAAGAAATCCTTCCATATTGTCTGTCAGTCATGATGTGTCAGTTTAAATTTTTCTATATGCTGCTTTTTGTTAGAATTAGATTTAGAGTGAGAAAGTATGGGATACAGCTGTTTAATATTGTGTCTTGTTTCAAATTTAAAAAAAGAATAATAGTTTGAGATAAAAAAAAATTCAGCAACTTTATGATCAATTACTAGACGTTTCAGGCAACCCCAGGGCTGAAAAACATTGCTCTAGGTTCGGTTGTACCCATTTTTCAACTTCATGAGGGTGAACTGAACTTATTGTCCCGTAGGAGGTTACTGAGCCCAAGACGTGCGTGCGTACGTTGATTACGTACGTACGTCTGTCTTCATCCCTCCTCTGGTTTGACTCTGTCTGTACCTCCGTCCACCGGTGACAATGATCTGCCTTCTTCTGTCCGTGTTTGCCTTGTACTTCAAGTCAGGTTGGTTTTTAAATGTCGTATTTACTTCTTGCATCTCTGCGTATTTAGACAAACTTGGATGACTCTGGATTATTTATTTTACCCATGAGTCACAGTTTCCTCCGAGTGACCTGGAAACACGAGCTGTGGGGACAAGGAGCGGAGTTCAACGGTGAAACTATTGGGATAAAACCTGTGATAAGGTGGTAGTGACTGTTTTTAATGCCCTGTGAAGTTTGAGAAAGTTGCCTGGACATTAAACGAAGCTTGTCTGTCTATTGTTAACTAACAAAAGTGACGGGACGTTTCAGCATGAAAGTGAGCGACAAACACGAAATATATGCTCGTTTGCAGTTTCAGTGTATTAATTTCATTCTTCAGCGTCTCTTAATCACTTTAAGACTTTGTCTGACCATTGACTACGTTTCCACGTGTCCGTCTGGGAAGTACTTTTATTCATTATCCTATTAATGATGCATTCAGGTGCCCTGCGTATATATGAATTATCCAAGTTGTGAAGTCCTCTCTGCTTCCGAGTGTTTAGTAGCTTCAAATAAAAAATGTATGAGTGTTGTTGGTCATCAAATTTGATGGGTTTTTTTTAGAACAAACCAAGGTAAATATGAACATTAACACGCTCACAAGACTGAAAAACACGTTATTGAACGTTTTAAGCCTTTTCATTATTTTCTGCAGTTAAGTCTAATGAATTGGCGTGCTTTTATTTTGGAAAATGCTTTGATTTTGTGTATTTGTTCGTTTTCTGGAAATTGAAAAACAGGCTTTTATCAAATATTCTCTCAAATAATAATACTTCATCGCTTCCGAGTTTCGAGAGTTGAACGTCACGGCTTTTTGACTACCATATAAACTACCTTCGGTAAGAGCTCCCTTTTCCGGTTTTTCTGTTCCTACTTGAACGCACCTCCGGTACTGCCCTGTCATTGGTGCCTTCACGGTTCATGTGTGCAGCAATGGGGCCGAGAAAAAGGTCACGGAGAGACCCACAGCTAGAACTGGAGGATTTGGTGGTCAAACATGTCCGGATAGAGGAAAGTGGTGAGGACAGAAGAGCAGAAATGATCTGATCAGCTGCTGCTGTGACTGGTGGGGGGGCTGTGGAGAAACTGGAGTTAGGGTGTTGAGTTAGGTTGAGGAGACTAAACATGTAGAGACCTAAAGTTCAAATATATGAGCACTGATGCATGGAGTTAAATGTGTGCAGACTGCGTGGAAACAAACCACAGAGTGCTGTGTGTGTGTATCTGTTTATTCTCCTAACCAACAGCCCATGACAAAGAGCATGCAGGCAGCTTTGTGTGCACTGGAAAACTTTTATAAGGACTCCAGCTCTTAGGAGTTTTTTATTCTTGTTACTTATATCATGTCTCTCTCTCTTATCTCCAGGCTGGACTGGTGTGAATGAGCGCACATTCATTGCAGTTAAACCTGATGGCGTGCAGAGGAAACTTGTTGGAGAAATCGTACGTCGCTTTGAGAGGAAAGGGTTTAAACTGGTTGGACTCAAACTTGTGCAGGTGTTGTGGTCTTCATACCCCTCTGACATCTTTCTTTCCAAACCTGTGAAAAATTACTTTTTGGCAGTGAAGAGCACATTTTTCAGAGTTTGATTGAACATTTCTGTCTGTGTGTTTCAGGCCTCTGAGGATCTCCTTAAACAACACTACTGGGACCTGAGGAGTAGACCGTTCTTCAGAGCTCTCATCAGCTACATGAGCTCTGGGCCTGTTGTAGCCATGGTGAGATTCTTCCTTTGACTGCACTTGAAATTACTGCAGAGGACTTCCAGTTTTCAATCAATCTTCATTTGTGTAGCTTTTACTGACAGAGACTCTACATCAATACAAGATGTCTAATCTCATCTTAACCCACCATGAGCACAGAACTTTACAGCATTTAGCAAGTTACAACGTAGAGGGACAACTTCCCTTTAACGGGCAGAAAACTCTGACAGAACCAGACTCATGTCAGACAGACATCTGCCTCGACTGTGTTGAGGTTAGAGAGATGAAGAGAGAGAGAGAACCACTGACAGAAAAATACAGATAGAGGGGTATAAATGGAGTGACACAAATATAGAGGAGACAGAAAGAGAGATGGACACAGACAGACGGACAGATGTCCCACAGAGGAAAAGAAGTTACCAGTACTCAAATTTAAAGTTGTTGCTCTTTATGAATCTTTAGATGAAAAGATAAAAAGCAGTAGATTTCTTAGACAATTGCACTGTTTGTTTCCCCTCTGATTTTAACATAAATGAGAAATTTGTGGAAAATATTTTTGGTAAATTTCAGCACACAACAAACCTCTAAAATCCATTTTTATACATAATGGTCTCTCAAGAGTTTTTTAGTCCTGCGTGCACTTCATCATCATGTTCACTTATATGTGTGTGTGTTCAGGTGTGGGAGGGACTGGACGTGGTGAAGACAGCACGTAAGATGTTGGGGGAAACAAATCCGGCAGACTCCCTACCTGGAACTATCCGTGGAGATTTCTGTGTGGAAGTGGGCAGGTGAGATCTGAGATCATTTACAGGGTTTTTACCTCTGAAGGAAGCTGAAAGATTTTCTGTCATGTATTTTTTTCTGTGATAGTAATCCGCTTTTATCTGACTGTCTGTTTCTGTAGGAATGTGATCCACGGCAGTGACTCAGTGGAAAACGCTCAGAAAGAAATCTCTCTGTGGTTTAAACAGAACGAGCTGCAGTGCTGGGAGGACAGCAGCAGACACTGGATCTACAACTAAAGTCTGCAGGTGCCGTCTGCTCCTCCTGCTCCGACCTGCAGGTGAACCAGGGGATTTTTAACATTAGGGTCTGAGAAGATGCATGTCAGCAAAACTCAGTCATATCTGTATGAGGTATTACACTGACATGTTAGTTCTCACTGCTTTTCATTCTGGTTTTCTTTACTACACGTCTTTAATGTGGTCAGAATTTTATTGCGTTTAAAGTCACGGACATTAAATGGACTTTGATGGACTGGTGTGGGGTTATTCAACTATAAGCTAATTGTGCCTGAACCCTACAGTGTGGACTAGGTACTTAATAAGAATGCGTTAGAAATAATACAAGCTCCATATAAAGCCAAAGATACACTTAACATAACAATAAAGCTGACAGATTATAATCTGTAAGAGCAGAAGGAAGCTGCTACTTTAAAACACCAAAACCACTCACCTTAGTTTTTTGAAAAAGAAGCAGTAGATGTCCTTAGGAATGAGTTTCCAACATTTTTTTGTGCAATGATGATAATGTACTCTGCAGGGATCTCTACATCCAGAAAGACTTAAATGAAATGTTCCTACATCCAGGTCTCAGGGTAAAACAGCGCACACTCAAACTCTGGTTTTACCTGTTAAAGTCCAAACAGTTTGATGCAATATTTCACAATGTTTAGTAAAAAGACTTTTCAGGAAACAAGTAGTTTCTGCATTTGGTACAGTTTTTGTCTGTAATATTTGATCATGTTTACAGTGTTCAATGAAGCAATAATATATTGTGATGAATGCTAACTTAAAGGTTTGTAAGCTGCTGAAAGTAGGTCACTTAGTATCACGGATGAGATTGTTATGTTACAGCAGATTGTTGTTAATGTTTTGGTCATTTCAGCTGAAATTTGCACTTCACACACCTGTTTGTTTTTTTTTTTTTTGTTCAGAATGAGCTTTTTTGTGATCACAGAGGAAATTAACTAGCACAAAATAAGTCAGCGTCTTTCTTTGCATGTACAGTTTTATTTTCTATAACTTAAGTTGTAGTTTCTTGAATACACTACAAAGACAAGAAATTAATTGTTTAAATATGATAAACTATTATTTTTGCAAATAGTCACTCATTTAGAATTTGATGCCTGCAACAGGTGCCTGAAAAGCTGCAACAGGTTCATGTTTACCGCTGTTACATCAATTTTACTTTTAACAACACTTAATAAGTGTCTGTGAACAGAACACTAATTGCTGAGTTTGGGGTCTCTGTTGTCGTACTTTGCACTTGATATTGTTTCACACATTTTCAAGGGGCGTTAGATCTGGACTGCAGGTAGGCCAGTCTGGTAGCTGCACTCTTTTACTACAGAGCCACGCTGTTGTAACAGGTGCTGAATATGTCTTAGTTTCATCGTCTTACTGAAGTAATCAGTGACATTCCTGAAAAAGATGTTGCTTGGATGGCAGGATTTGTTGCTCCAAAACCTGGGCGTACCTTTCAGTATTGATGCTGCCTTCACAGATACTTTGACAGTTACCCATGATGCCATGGGCACGAACACACTCCCGTACCATCATAGATACTGCTTTTGAACCTTGCACTGAGAATAATCCAGATTGTCCTTTGTTGCCAATGTGTTCCGTACATCTTCTGATGATATTATGGACTGTAGATGTTGGAATCCTTAAATTCCTGCAGTTGTATGTTGAGAAACATTAATTTTAAATTGTTGGACTGTTCACTCATGCAGTTATTGACAAAGTGGTGACCCTCGCCTCATCCTTACTTATGAACGACTGAGCCTTTTGAGGATGCTCCTTTTATACATAATCATGACACTCGCCTGTTTCTAATGAACCTGTTCACCTGTGGAATGATCCAAACAGGTGTTTTTCCAGCAAAATGAGTGAATATTTGCAATTGCAATAAGTTTATCAGCTTGATAAATAAATTCTGTTCAATTGAATATGGGTTGAACAGGATTGGCAAATCATTATATTCTGTTTTTATTTACGTGTTACACAACATCCAAACTTGGGAAATAGGGTTGTACTTTCAGGCTAAAATCCCTTTCATGTTGGATGAATTGGATCCAAAATGTCAAAAACAATAAATCTTTGCAGGTCTGTGTTTGTTTCTGTGTTGTGTTTCGAGAAATCCACACAAAGGTTGCGTTTTCAGCACACAAATATGTTTAATATTTAATCCACACAGATAGATCGATGCATGAATCCATACTGAACAGAGAGGATGGGCTTCAGTGTGTCTGGAGATTTACAATAATCCCTGTACACAACAATAACGAGTCACTGATCACCTGCTTTACACTGAGCCGTCTGATCCACAGCCAGTCAGAGGAGAGAAACCAGACTCAGACTGAACCTCAACACCAAGCGCTCACCCTCCGCGACTGATTTAAATAACCCTGCTCACACCACTTGGACTGACAGGAACATCAGACAGCTGCACCGGGAACGTAAAGGGTCCGTTAATGCCCGCTGAATCAGGGCAGGAAATGAGCAAAGTGGCAGGAAAAGATTTTAGGAAACAACCAAAAAGCCAAGGGATTCTTTCCAATTAACCTGACAGATTTAACAAGCCAAACTTTACATTCACCACAACCTGAAAGCAAATACCTGTCATTGGATTTGTGTTCTGACCCCACAACCATCTGCACCCATGAACTCAAACAGGGAAATTAAAGTCAGTGTCGTCATTCGCCTTCTGTAGCTGCTTCAGGCTTTGTTCTGTGTTGTTTTTGGTAAAGTCGATGCATGAAAGGGCTTTAAGGTGGAGGTCTCACTGGTGACAAACTAAGTGGAGGAAGAGGAGGAGGGCGGATGCAGGACGTTTGAGGTAAATAGGAGGAGATACAGTGTGCTTACAGGGTGAATATAAGGTCAATACAGAGGAGGGAGGTAGTTATGAGGCTGGGTTACAAGGCTCATGGAGATAGTTACAATGCCTTGGGAGGGACAAACATCATGACAGGCAGATTATAGATCAGGAGGTACTTACAAGGCGTTAAAGTTACAAGGAGACGGGGCAGGAGGGGGTGGGACTGTTATACACGGCTTGGAGGGTCGTTTTTGAGCCGAGGGGGAACTTTTACATGACCGGGATAATTACAAGGTTTGGGCTGCTGGAAGCTTTCAGGGCAGAGGAGTGGGAGATCGTTTCATTAAAGGGAGGGGGAGGTGAGGTGTGACCCAGGTGTCACTCAGGTATGTAAGACACCTGCCAGACGATGATGTGGCTCCGCTCGGCTTTACACAGTGCAGGTTTCATCTGTGAAGCTCCAGCAGAGCTGTCCCCTTCCTCCGTCTCATCGTCCTCTCCATCTCCTAAAGATGAAACACAAGAGTTTTAGTGCTTACAAGCCAAAACACAAGCAGACGCACTCAGCTGCTCCAGAACACAACAGCACGACTCTTCATGAGGCCCCAAAAAAGGGAGAGCAAGCTTATAACTCCTGCTTTAACATCCCTTCACTGGCTCCCCATATATTTTAGAATTGATTTTAAGATTTTATTGTTAATTTTTAAAGCATGCTCTGTACTTGACTAAGTAATCAAGACTAAGGACCAGAGTCGACTGGGCTTTCTCTTCTATTCTTCTATTCTTCTCTTCTATTATGGAAGGTTTTAGCCGAGTGTGCTTTGTTTCTCTTTGACAGTACCATGGGAGGGCTCTTAAATCTTCTCTCTTTTTTTATCTTCATTGTTTTTTATCTTGTTGTTATTATCTTACTGATATTTTCCTTCCTCTATTCAGAGGTGGTTTTTAGCCTTTTATATATTGTTGTATTTCTCCCACTTCTCCCCATATTTCTCTTTTATGTCTTCACTTTTATTTATATACAATGTTCATTTTTATCTGCATAGCACTTTGTAGTGTTGTTCTAAAAGGTGCTATATATATAAAGTTATGAATATTATTTTAACGTACTCCTTTATTATCAATCTTTAGCCAAGGTACATTTAGTAAGCAAACATTGCAACTGTAACAGAGGTTACAGTTTGTTGTTTTTTTGCCTCATGTGCCACATGTATCACTGCCCACTAGTGGTCAAAAATTTAAGAAAATATTCAAATCATATTGAGACAGCTCCTTACTGCAACACAAGAGGGCAATGAGTACCAATGTGACATGAACTAAGAATTTCTTTATTTCATTTTCAAATTAAAATTTTCTTGCAAGCAAACAGATAAAACTTATTACATACAAAACATGGTTACATTCTGTACAGAAATGCCAGCTCCCATGTCATTAATGAACAGTTCATCATTCCAAAATATTGAAAATGCTTTAAAGTGAAATTAGTTAGACCTAGACTTAATACAAGAAAAGGAAAATTAGATAATTAATTTATCAAAAAAACAAGGGCAAAGTAGTTTTCAGTTTACATTTCAGGGGGAATATCCCCTCGAAATATCATAAACACTTTGGGCAGGTCAGGTGTCAGTGTTCACTCACCTATGCGGAAGTCGATGTAGCCTTCTCCTCCACTCAGCACCAGCACGTTTTGGACACTCTGGGCCTCCGTCTCTTGGGGCGCTGTTGAGCCCTGACCCTCTGAAGGACTGTCCAACACACTGCCGTTCAGGGTGGCCAGGACGTTTCCTGTCACACACACACACACAAAAAGACACAAAGCATAAACAGGTCAAAGACAGGTAAACATATGACGTTTTTAGAGAATAGGTGGGAGATGAAATTCTGCTCGGTGCCTACCGGGTACAGAGACAAAGAACTTGACGGCATCCCGGTGTCCATGGAAACAGAGCTGAGCCTGAGCCATGGAGCAGTATGGGATGAAGCTGCCGGTGCTCTTCTCTGAGCCGTCGTCTCCGTACACGTGGATCACTCCTCCAGACGACGTGGGAGACACTTTGTTGGCTGAGGAAGGAGGGAGCCACAGAGTCAGAAACTAACCAACCAGGAATGTTTGAAAGATAATCATCTTAAATGTAAAAACAAAAACAAAAAAATCTACTTGAAGTGAGTTTCAAGAAAATCCCAAAAAAAGGAACAACTGTAATACCTGCATGCAATGAATCTGCTGCTCAAAACATTATATAGATCAACATCATGCAAAGCAACCAAAAGGTAAAATCAAAAGACAGAGTATGTTTAGTTTCCTGCAGCTAAACGAACACAAATAAAGGAAAGTAACTCAGAGCTAGATGTGTTTCAGTGTTTTTCACATCTGAACTCTTAAGTCCACAGAAATCAAGAATCTTTCGTCTGCAGAAACCAGAGTACACCAACGTTTGAAGGCAGGTGGAAAAAAAAAAGATAAAGGTCACAACAGTGGGGAGGGAGGGAGGGCTCCCACTTACCCCTCACACCAAGGAGCTGACCCCGGTGAAGGACCACCGCTACAGGAGAAGGAGGAGGAGGAGGGGGGGAAGGAGGAGGAGGAGGAGGAGGACGAAGAGGAGGAGGAGGAGAGAGAGGACAGTGACAGTTAGGGCTCAAAGTGAAGAGAGGAGGCAGAAAAACCCAGGATGGAAAGAAAGACGAGGAGAAAGGTAAAGGAGGTCAAAGAAGATAAAGAGGAGAGAGGACTGAAGACTTTTGATTGGTCGGGTCAGGCTTATGATTAAAGGGACTGTCAGGACTTTCTAAGTAATCTTTAAAAAGTCTGATATCTAGATTTATGCCTGATCATAATCCAGAATTTAAAATAAGACTATCAGTGCTAAATTAGGTTGTTTCTAAATGTTGATTCCTTGATCAGGACTAAACAGGTTGAATTGGACTGAATTGATATGTGGTATGCTTAAGTCCCTATGACAACACCACGCCAGCTGATGAAGTTAAGCAGTGAGAACAGAGATCTACATTTTTCCTCTGCTGAAAATGATTCCTGTGATTTATCTAATAATGGTGGAAACAGGAGCTGAACTGTTTGACAGAAAAGGTGCACAGGTGCAGAGGAAAGCGAAACAGGAGAGTGATAGAGCATGAAGTAAAGGCTAAAACACAGGGTTAAGCTGTTTATGTTAATGCTCATTCTAATCCACATGCAGCAGCTATTCTGCAGTGACCTGTCAAAGCTTATCAATAAAATAAAGAGCCAGGTTACATTTGTTCTGCTTGGTAGATGAGCACTGGTAGGACATAACCAGGATTCAGTAATGTTACACTGTACAGACACATCTCAGAGCACCAGGCTGTGAGTAGTGCTGAATTTAGCCAGTTACTAAACTACTATACATACTCAAAAAGTTGGTTGTTGTCACATTACATACAACAGCCCACATAATTGTCTTATAAAGATCTGATCTACTTTCACTTTCACTTTACTAACAAAAACATCTTGACAGTTTGCTGTTCTGTTTCACTGCAATCTACTTCATAGAGATTCTCTTCACAGCCACTTTAAACATGAAGCTGAGCTTTAGCTTGCTTTAATTTGTCAGCAAAATGTTTCGCTTACTGTAAATATTTGCTTTGAAGAAAGTTAAGAGGGCTTTTTTTTCTTCAGTTTTCTGGTCTGGCACCTCTGTCATGGGGAACTGTTTGTTTTTTTTGGTCATAAAAAGGCCTCACTGGAAAAACTTGTCTGTTTCATAACCAGCTAAAAACTCCTCACAGGAGCTTTAATTTCAAATCCCATAACAAAAACCTAAAAATTTTTTTTTTAACCATGGTATTTTTTTCAGACAATCGGGCTTTAAACTCATTGGAGAGTTAACAGCTGATTACTAATTATAACAAGCTTTTTAAATGAGGATTGTGGTTTTCCCTTTTGTTGCAGGCACAGTGAACACAGGGAGTAGATTTTTGACCCACTTTTATCTGTTGGGGGAAAAAACTGGATAAAACAAAGATAAATTAGACTCACTCTCTGTTAATGGGATGGAGATGATCACACCGTTTCCAGTTCCTACCCAGAGACGATTCCCACCAATCAGGAGAGCAGTGATTCGCACAAAAGAGAAGCCCAGTTTGCCAGTTCCTGTGAATAAGAACAGGAGTTAGAATAACTGCAGGCTGAACAGGCAGCATGTCCATGAAAACATAGAAAAATAATGTGAAATCTTTCTAAAGTGCTCTCACCTAACATTTTACTGACATAGGGCTCAATGTCCACGTCCTGGAGGTGCTGGTGTGTGTGTGCGTGGTAGAGACGCAGGGTTGAGTCTAACCGTATCGACACCCACACACCGTCACCGATCCACGCTAGCTGCCGCACCTGACTCTCCCTGCGAGGGTGGGCGTCGAAAGATTTCTGTGGAGGGTTGAAATAAAGCGTTAATAAAATGATCCAAACTTTAACACACTTATAAATAACTTTTTAATGTTTGGTGAGCAGGCTCATGACTCACCTCGATCTGCATGCTCTTGGGCTGGATGACGTGGATTTTGTTCTTGTAGCCACACCACACCTTATCGTGGACCACGGCCATGCAGCGGATAGAATGATGAGGCCGACCCAGGTCCATGAGGTGGTAGTTTGATAAATCCCACTGCCCGTCTTTTTGAAGAACACACACAATCCAAAGATATTTGAAAAACTGTGTTTAAGTGTGTGACATGAGTGTATTGAAGCTCATTTAAAACCATGAGTTACCTTCAGCTCTGTGGAATATGGCGAGGGTCCCGTCAGCGAGGGCGACCAGCACTCGGCCTTTAACATGCCTGAAATCAGAGTGAGAGGGAAGTGAATATTAAGACTCTCTTGTTCATGTTCAGGGTTAACTGTGAGCTTCACTTACACCAGGCTGAGCACAGAGTCTTTGAGTTTGATGGAGTGGAGGCACTTCTTCCAGTTTCCAACCGCTGAGTGGACATAGAGCCTTCACACAGAGAAGGAGAGAGACAGACTCTGAGATAGGGCTTGGCAATTAAATCTCAATATGTTCTGTTTCAATATTTTAATCTCAGACAGTGCAATATTTGTGTAATCTTAAATGTGTCAAAATATCAACTACAGTTTTTGCAGCAGATGTTTTCTGCTCCACACCAGAGTTACTCAACCAGAGAGGCAAACTGTTCAAAAAGTGCCTTTACAAAAGAAACAATCTAAGTGGTAAAAGGCAGTTTGAAGTAGTAAAAAGTGCCAGGAAAATAAGTGAAATTGGTGTTTCAATCAGGACGAAACCTGGAAATACTCAAGATGAAGAAAAAATGGTCCAAAACTGGCAAAAAGGGACTAAAATGGCCAAAGAGCAACAAAAATTAATGAGAAAAATTTTGGAGGAAACTTTAAAAATCCCAGAAAGTAGCAAAAATAGTACAAAAAAAGGGACAAAAAAAAGTGAAAAGTGGTAAAAATGGCAAAAATCAATTAAAGTGGCTTGAAAATTGGGGTCAAACTTGGAGTATTGTGACCGCAGGCCTTACTGTCCTACTGGGTAACAGCACTGTGGGGGTGAATTGTGTGTGTGAGTTCAGCACAGTTTGAAAGGCCAGTTTGTTGCAAAAAAAAAAAGAAGGTTCAAAAGCAGCAAAATTGGGCAAAAAAATTGGCAAAAAAGAGTGAAAAGTGTCCAAAATGGGCAAAAACAACAAAAGTTGGCGAGAAAGTTGTGAGTGAATCTGGAAAATAGTGAGAAGGTATCACAAAAAGGTCCAAAAGTGGCAAAAAAAAAGTGAAAGGTGACAACGTATAAAAAGCAGTCACAGTTGTAGTCGTACTGGGTTGTTGTTGTTGTGCCGTAATTAATGTAACTGTTCATGTCCTACAATGTTTTTAAAAAACACAAGATGGGAACCTAGAAATAATCACACAAAAATTTTGATTGCAATACAGGAAATAGTAATGGCAGTTAGGTCATTTTTGAAATCATTCAGCCCTTTCCTCAGATATTCCTCCATACAAGAGAGGTGAGTCAGTGATAGTGTTTGTAGATACCGTGAGTCTGTTTCAGTCATTTTGATCATCTTACCATCCGTTCTGGGCCCCTAGCCACATGGTGGGGGCCACGCTGGTAAAGTTCTTGCTCTCGTTCCCTGAGTCCTCTGACTCCTGAGGCTGAGAACTTTCCTCTTTGGACTGACCGCTGCTCCTGATGGAGAGAAGACACATTTTAGAAACTGCAGTCCCTCAGGTTGGTTCCTCTGGTGATCCTCCTTCACGGTGAAGCCCCCGTACCTGTCAGAGGCATCTGTGAGTCGAGGTGGGGGGTCAGTGAAGACGTGTTCAGTGAACGGTCCTGGAGGTCCGTGCTCTGCTTGGCCGGTCGTAGACTCTGGATTCTCAGTGGCTTCTGTGGCCTCCTCAGCCGACTGAGCGGGGTGAATCTTCCCGTTCATGGGGGGAGCAGTTGGGGCTAAAGAGGAAAATCAAAATTATTTTAAACCTTTCACCTTTACACTGCAAAAACTGAAATCTAAGCACATGTTTGTGTCTTAATTTTAGTAAAAAATCTCTGAAAATATATCTAATAGCACTGGCAGACTTCTATTCACCCATTTCAAGTCATTCAAGCGTCCTATTTGTTCTCTGATATCTTGTAATAAGTAGTGTTTTTTACTTGAAGAGTCGCTGGAAATAAAACAGTGAGGGTTCATGATTCACACACCTTGTCCTCTGTCCATGATGGGCGTGTCCGTGCGAGAGGAACAGTTACTTTGTGCGACGCTGCAGTTTGTGGCACAACCAACCAGAGTGATTCCTGCCAGCATGCCCTCCACGCTGCCCGTGTCCTCTCCTCCACCTGCTCCTCCATCTCCTGGATCCAACACGATCTCACCTGCTGGATAGTCGCTCTCACTGGCGGCTGATGCAAACACAGACACACAGTTTTTGTTTTTTTTACCCCAAATTAAATATTAATTTTGTCTTCTGGCAACAAAATGTATCCCAAAAATATACACTTATTGTTGTGTTTCTACAAAGTCTTGCTGCTGCTTCTGGAGTTAAAAAAGAGATCAGTGACTCTATGTCATTCAGAAATATCGAGTCTGAGTGACATAAAAGCAACAGAAATCCTGAGTCTGAGTGTTTTTTTTGTCTGACCTGGGACGCTGGAGATGCAGAGCACATGGGCGTTGCAGACGTTGAACTGGTCGACCAGCGAGCCCGGCTGGTTGGCGTCGATGATCACCACCTTACTGGCGGAGTGTGTGCTGGTGAGGATCCACACTCGGCTGCTCATGGTGTCTGTCTCCTGCAGCTCCTTGGACTGTGTGAGGATAAAACACTGGCTGTCATGGGGGCCTGCTGTAAACTCTGAAAGTAACAAAGCAAACAAGTCCTCCTCTCATGTGTTCCTACCTTCCTCTTCTCTGGAGAGCTGTGGTTCTTCTTGTCCGCTCCGTCCTCCTCGGCGTGCAGCGGGTCACTGCTGCCCGTCAGTGCTTTGGTCTGCAGAGACTCCTGACAGCTGGCTCTCCATCCTGTCAGGTCCACGCCAGCTGCACACCACAACTACAAGCACATGGAAGATGAAATAAAACGATAATGGGGAAGTATTTACACCACTGTGAGGACTAGATGACCTCTCACCTTCCTGTTGGGGTCTTTCTCCACCAGAGGACGACAGTACACAGGAACAGGGACGTTCTTCATGCGGTTGTCCTCTTTCTCTGTGGTGGTCTAAAAACAGACGCACAAACAGCTCAAGAGACGAGCAGAGCAGAGGGAATATCTCCAGAGTAACTGCACACTGCAGCCAGTCTATTAAGGAAATTCAAAAAGAATCACCTTCACTAAAACATTTCGTCAGTTGCTTTGGTGCATCCCTCACATCACTGTTAACATTTGCACGACAGTTAGTGCAAAATCTAGTTGATAACCTGCAAAAGTGTGTCTCTTACTCAAAGTGGATAGTTCATTCCTCAAAAGCAAATGTTCATGTCAATGTAAGTGTTGGTGTCAACACGACGAAAGTCCTGACACCACTTTTAATGAACAAGACAGTCAACTGGTTTCATTATGACAGTTCACTCTGGAAGTGCTTTCAAATGCAAAAATTTGTCAGATCTTAGTGACACTACCTGAAAAGGCTCAAAATAGCACTATACACTTTTCACAAAGCCATTTGAAAACTACAGTAAAGTTACACATCACTGTATTTAGTGAGGTTACTGAGTACAAGACACTGAATATGTATATTTTGCATTTCATCAATTTGTTCACAGTATTGAGCAAAAAGAAAAACAATCATTCTGTGCAGCAGGAAAGCTGTAAGTTAAAATGTAAAATGTGAAAAGTGAGAAGTTCTAGAAACTGCTGCTATGATGTGCACAAATAACTAAATATCGTGGAGGTTGAATGAGCAGTTTTGAGAATTTTAATTCTGATCAGAGAAATGCACCAAAGCGACTGAGAAAAGCTGTAATCTAATATCATTTTAGAAGCTGCATCAGAAACACTGAGCTCAGCTGCCTCTTTCATCAGTAACCACTCTCTGCTTGGACACAATTGGACAAAATGCACAAAGAAAGAATCCACTCCTGAACCCAAGCAGTAAAAAAACGACCTTCGTTAAAGATTCCTCTGGTTTTAAACTACGAAACAGCTGTGCTGAAACACATCCTGTGACGATGAGATGTTAATATGATGTTAGATTTATTTCAGATTTATTCCAGAGAGGGTCGTCAGTTTGACTCATTTTTCAAGGATGATCGTTTTTCATGCCTTAATGTTTTTTGCAGACATTAAACTATGAAAACATATTGTTACGATCAAAAATTTTGGAGTGGATTTTTCCTTGGAGAAATATCTCTAGCATGAATATGAAGCCCATGTCAGCCAGTTACAAAAAAAAGGAAAACTGTCTTTGAAGAGATTTTTTTTTTTTTTGCCCATTGAGTCAAAATTTTGAAGTAGTAATGCAAGTTTATGGATAAGTCAAGTTTCGTATTTTGACTTTGTATCACAAAATCTCAACTTTTTATTAGATTATTTTAACTTTTTATCCTATAATATTGACTTGTCATCACTAGATTTCTACTTTTTAATCACAAAATTTTGTTATTTTTTTTCCCCATAATTTTGCCTCAAGTTTCCAGTTTTTTCTCTTGATTTTGACTTTATTATCTCATTGTTCAACTGTGATCTCAAAGTTTTTATTTTTTTCTCACAATTTCAACTTTTTGTATCATAATCTCATAATCTGACTTTTAACTCAAATTTTAACATTTTCTTATCATACTTTTGATTAAGTTCTTGTAAAATTTGAACTTTTATTGCAAAATTTTGCCCTTTTTCCCTAATTTGGACTTTATTTTCTCATAAAACAATCTCCATTTTTCACTTTATCTCAAATGTTAACTTATCTCAAAATTATGACTTTTTTTCCTCTTAAGTTTGAATTTATCACCCAAAAGAATTTTGAGTTTTTCGTCTCAATATTTAGACTTTTAATCTCATAAGTTTGACTTTTTTTTCCTTGCAATTGCTACTTTTTATCTCCAAATTTTGACCAAATACGGGCAAAAAAATTCCTAACAAAGCCAGTTTTCCCTTGAATTCTTTTAACTGTCAGAAATGGGCTTCAATTAATATCAAAGCAGGATTTAGTAAATCATGGTAAAATCAACATGTTAAGTCGGGCAGGTTGAGACAGACAGAGGTTAAAGGTTAAAGGTTGAAGAAACATACGCAGAGAAACAAAAAGTTCCTCAGAGATGAAGTCCTGAAATGTTACTCTTCTCTTTAAAATCATGCCTCAAAATAATAAAAATCTCTTTAAATCTTCATGCATTTCCAGGTTGCAGAGTCTCTGAGACCTGAACATGTCTGACAAAATGAATGAACTCAGCTTCATGTTTGAAAAGTGCAGTAAAGGTTGTTTGGGTTTTCTGGGCGTCTCCTTGTTTTTGATCTGGGTTCAGGGGTTTTAGGAGGAAAGTTAAAGGAAGAGGGGGCTGTAAATGCACATGCTGACACTCTGTCGGTCTCACTTGCCTGTTGTCTCTTCAGCGGGCTGTCCTGAGCGCTGTCCGTCTGACCTCCAGGCTGTGGGAGACCAGAGTTAGAGCCACCTGCCTACCAACACACTCTGAGCACCTGAGCTCTCAGAGTCTGCAGCTGCTGTAAAGTTCACTCTGAAGCTCGAACTGACTGAGGCTCTGCATGTATTTATGAGCATGTGTGTGTGTGTGTGTGTGTGTGTATACCTGTTTAAACCGGGATGGCACACTCCACCCACAGGCCTGCATGATGCCGTCATCGCGGCGCATGTGCTCGCGGACCTGCCTGTACTGTTCACGCCGCTGCTCTCTGCGGGCCAACAGTGCTGAGTCGCTGAGGAGAGATGCAACACCGTTACTCGCCAGTCTGGAAGCAACGGAGGGAGGGAAGGAGAAGAAGAGAGGAAAAGAGGAAGAGCGAAGCGTTAGCAGCCGGGCCAGCCATCAGCCAGAAACAGAGAGAGCAGAGATATGAGGAGAGGGAGAGAAAAGAGCTGCCGCAGGTGCTACCAGCAAGTTCAACCCCAGTCAGCTCACACACCCATCTTTAAAATCCTACAGTCTAAAAAGCCTCTCTCTAAGAACACTGAGAGCACAGCAAGAAATTAAATACAAGCAAGTGTTACTTCTTAACAAAAAATGTCTTTTAAGATTTAATATGAGACACATTCACCCGACAAGACCAGAAAAATGACTAATTTCAAGATATTTAAAGACAAAACTGATGTCTATTTTGCATGGAAATAGTAAAAAATTCTTCCAGTGGGGGAAAAAAAAGTTTCTTGTATTAAGACATAAATGTAGTTCCAAGAAACTTGATAAGCAAATTTTTCTTATCCCACAACCAGTTTTTAATTAACTCGTTTTCAAAATTCCTGCCTAGTTTTTCTCTTTTAGTATCTCAAAATCAGATATGTGTCTGGTCTGTATCTCAAATTTCAGCTTTTTATCTTATAACAATGAGTTTTCATCTCAACATTTCGATTAATTTTTGTCATAATTTTGACTTCACTCTCTCAAATATTCAACTTTTAATCTCATTATTTTGACTTTGGCATCACAAACTTTTGAATTGAATATCTTAAAATGTTTAATTTTATCTCAAAATTTCAACTTTTTATCTCAATTTGACCTTTTATCTAAATTTTTTGACTTTAACCCGATTCTTCGATTTTTTTTTATCCTTAATAATGACATCATTAACACACATTTTTGACATTTCTCTCATTATTTCGGAATTTTTAATACACCCATTTTGACTTTTCGTCTCAAAGTTTATACTTTAATCTCTTTTTTTTTAACTTTTTAGCTCATAATTTTGGCTCATTATTTAAAATTTTTGACTTAATTATATTAAAATATTTACTCTGTTTCCCAAAATTCACGCTTTTCTAGATGTTTTGACCTTTTATGTCATAATTTTGTTATTCAGTTCATGATTCCCACTTTTTTATCTCATTTCCTTTACTTTTCATTTCAAAACAAGCCAAAGAAAATTTTCATGTCCCACTGACTGGTTTCGTATTTACTCGTTTAAGCATTTCAGATGTCATTTTTGCCTTCCAACACTTTCACATCAGCCATGTTTCTTGACTTGTCAGTTGAATGCAGCTTATATCCCGTCTTTAAAGACATATGTTGCTGAAAATAAGACATAAACACTTGCTTAGATTTTAGCGTTTGCTGTAAATACAGTTAGGATGTGAGACACACCAAACCTCAAACACTGATCTCTCAAGAATCAGCGAGAAGCATCAGCTTCTAAAGCTGCTGCAAGCGAGCGAGCGAGTTACAGAGCAGCTCTCAGACCAGAGTGTGAGGCAGGTAAGAAGACGGAGGTTAAGAGTTTAGTGAAGGAGGTCAGACGCTCACTCCTCAGGGAAGAACTCCAGCGTGCGGTTGGAGGTGGAGATCTGACACATGGTGTGGCTGCGCCGCTGAGAGAAGCCGGCTGGTGAAGGAGACTTGTAGTGGATGTTGACGCTGTAGTACGGCCGCTTGACAGGTGGAGGGCTGGCGGAGGAGCTGAAGAGACGTGCAAAACTGGAAGAAGAAAAAGAGAGAGGGGATTTCTTTTACTAAATCATCCATGTAAGTAATTTTGGAGTTAATGTTCAGAGAAAGAAGAAACTTACAACTGCCAGATGGTGGACTTCTTCTTCTCCTGGATTGGAGGACTCTCTCTGGACGCTCTGAGAGAACAGACAGGTGTGAGTGAAAGGACAGAGAAGAAGGATCTCAAGCATTGCTCTTCATGTAAGACACATCATCATCTTTTTTTTTTTTTTACCTGATCATCTCTGTCCACCGCACGGCCTCCTGCAGCTCCATCAGCCTCTCTTTGTACTGGTTCCTCTCCATCAACACGCGAGCCATCTCCACACGAGTGAACCGCCGCCGCTGCGTCATGGTCATATCGCCGTCCTGCATGGGTGAAGAGAACTGGACACACAAGAGCACAGATGATCAAAAATGAAAAAGAGATGAAGTGAAACATCTATTAGACAAGGAAAAAAATAAAAGCTGCTTAAATAATAAAACTATATCGTCTTAGGATGACATATTTTTAGATTTTGGTGTTTGGAGAAAGTTATATAATGGATGAAAAATGTAGCTTGTGTTGAAAGTAGTTGTCCTCACATCATCGCCTCCTTCATCCTTTGAGTCTCGAGATGCACCAAGAGCCTCAGCTCGTAACCTGCAGCACACACATAAAAAACAGCATTATACAGTGAAGTTGCTCCTTATTGACTTTTTATACTCTTAGCTTCCAATACTAACACCACCTGATACCAATATACGCAGGCTTTCTACACCAAAACTGTCAGGTATCAACATAACATATCTCCGATTGTTGGATTAACGCATTATGCCTAATTTTATTGTGATGCCCTGTTGGATGCAGACATAAATGCTACATGGCTCTCCAATATAAACAAGAGAAGAACAAAAATGTTTGAAAAACAATTCATGTAGTCCTCCTTTAAAGTGAAATAAATGAAGCTCCAAGAAGATGAATGCTGACTGGTTGGATTTTTTTTTTTTGGTCCTCATGTGAGAGGCATTTTTCCACATGAAAATAAGCATCTCAGCATTTTCATAATGTTTGTGATTTCTCTTCTCATCAGTGATGTGGGCTACAGTGCCAGAAAGTTACACACCATAAAGCGTGTGCCTGTAAATGTCCCACGCTGTGTTCATGTAGGCTCAGAAATGCAAGAGCCTGAAGAACAGACACCTGTCATTAAAAACCTGATACGACAATTACCAATATTACATGTTTATATCGGCCAATAATATTGGAGGATCAATTTTATTGAGCATCCCTATTACACAGCTTTAATTTCCACCACCTGTTTTACATTTCATTTACAGATTACAACACTTTTCTTAAAGAATAGTCTGAATAAAAGTGCTCTGAATACTACTGAGTCTTTGTGATTTTGAGAGTTCATGTCACTAAAGAAAACCCCAAAACTCACCTCAACTTTGGGGTTTCTACGACTGTTTTGTATGGAAAAAAAACAGGCTGCCTTATTTTCAGTTTGTATTTATTTCTAGTGTGTAGATGTTCTCTGTTTGAAATGTTTAGTTTCTCCAGAAGAAGTCATTCAAAAATGTTTGTATTGAGTTAACTGTTATTATAAACACCTGATTTTCCTGATCTGTGAATACGATAAAAAAAATAAGATAAGATCATCGGAGGAGCAGATTTTCTTCATCTAATAGAGGGTTCTAGTAAATAAACATTGGGGGGTGTGAGGAGCTCACTCAGCAGACTGAGACTGACTCAGAATGATCACTCCAGGAAATTAAAGAAGTGTGAAGAAAACAAGAAAACAACAACACAAAAAGACTTCTGTTTTTAGATCTGCTCTTCTTTTTTGGAAATGTCTTCATCTTTTTTAAACAATCAAAATTAGAAACTACCTGAGGTGAGATGTGCAACAGTGAGGGGGGGGAAAAGAGGAGTCAGTGCCGCTTTTTTTTCTTTTACAAAACAAAATAAAAACAAGAAAACAATACGTAAAATCAGAAGCTCTGCAGCAGATGGAGCTTGTTTTTCCTGTGAGAAAAAAGCTGATGTCGCACAGGGATGATCAGTGTTTATTGTCTGGATGTATTTTGGGTCACGAGGGCTCAGATTACAACAGTTTCATCTATTATGTTGAGGGATGAAGGTCATTGTTCTTCTTCTCCTTTCACTCCTGAAGGTTTTATTTTCCCTGCTCTTTATTTTCTTTGATGCTCTCCAAACTTGTTCCAGATCTAAATACCTAAAAAAAACAGGAGCCTGCAGTTTTATTCCTGAGTGTGGTTTTCACCTCTTGAGCTCCTCCTCCAGCTCCTTCACTCGGGCGTCCACTTTGTTCTTGGACTGTCTCAAAGCCTCCAGCTCCTCCCTCAGCACCTCCTGCTCCCCCGACAGCTCGTCCACTTTGGCAATGAGGTCGTTTTTCACAATGTTCAGAGCATTTCTGTCAAAGGTGGAAAGAGCAGAAAGTCAGACATTGAAACGTCAAACAAACTCCTTCTGATTGATTTACTGGTGATAAAAAGTAAAATGTTGATGTATCTGTTATTGTCAGATCTACAGCAGGGATACCCCAAGGAAATAAACATTCTTTTGTGCACAATGCATTTATGACACATTATCATGTTGGAAAACAGTTTCTTGTTTACCAAACATAACAAACTAACTGAACACGCAGCAAAAACTCAATATATTACCGAGCATATTCTTCTCATTTCTAGTCAAAATATCTCATCACTCTGAATATCAGTCACCTAAAGAGAAACATTTTAGTCAGATATTGGAGCTTCATTCTACATCGATCATCTTGAGTATCTTGTGAAAAAGTCTTTAAAATATCTTGAGCTTTTATAACTTGTCATAAGGTTTTGAAGCTGGTAAGTGATTTGTTAAAGATAAATCATCTTGTTTTAAGAAAAAGACTCAGCCTGAATAAGAAAAACAAATCTTTATTTTAATTTCATCATAAGCTTTCTCAATACAAGACAATGAGCTTTCTAGTTTAATTTCAAGATATCTTATCAAGAGAATTTTGAATTTTTTCCATTTGTAGATTAACTTGCTTATTATAAGCAAAAATACCCTGTATTCATTTTTTTTAACTTATTCTTGGAGAGACTTCCTTCCGGTGTATCATTATGTCTAGATAATGGCACTAGTGTTTACTTTATTCTAGAATATTTTTCGACAAACTGAGGAAAGAGGTCTCTTTTTTTGTATTTGGATCAAGAGAAACACATTCATTATTTGTGAGAATACATCAATTTCCAAGGTGAAGTAAGCAGAATTTTCCTAAAAAACTGAATGACTGAATGTTAGTTTTTATAGAGAGATTCTTGTGATGCTGCAGGTGCTTGCTGGGCCGTTTTTTTACCGTCTATGGTGTGTCTATTAGCTACGGTCATAGGCAGTGAGCATGCGCAGCCGCTGACACTGAGCCACTGAGGAGGAGCCCAGTTTGGATGTTGTGTGTAAACAAATAAACAAAACCTATTGAAAATGTCTGTATACTCTGTCTTTAAGGTTTATCTAAGTTTATTGGGGTTAGACATTTTACTTGTTTTGACGAGACTCAACAAGTCAAATTTCCTTGCTCTGTAGGCAGATCATTTTGCTTAGTTAATGTAAAATACCCCAACTTTTGTGTATTTTTTCCATGTTTTTGACAGCTGGCTTTTTGCAGTGCACATTTATCTCCAGCAGCTTTCTACTGCTTGAAGAGGTTTAGTGTTTGAGGGACAGGCTGAAGATGGACACAGAACAGTCTCCTCTTACTTGGTCTCAAGCAGCTGTTTGTTCTCCGTCAGCAGGTTCTCCACCTCCTTCCCCATCCCTGAAACAGCCAATCATGTCTCTTTTACTCCTCACACACAGCCTCCATCAATCAGTACATCAATACAATGAAAATCTTTCCTTCTTCCCATCATAGGGTGAAAGTTAAAATACTGAAAATTACTGGATGTGTGAATGATTCAAGAATAAAATCAACAACCAGCACATAATAGACGGGAATGAAGGGTTTTTCTGTTTGACCCTTAAAATAAATCAGTCTGCTTTAAAACCATAAAGTAATCATCACACATTCAGTCTGAGACCAGGTTTTGATCTTTTTACAGCATTAACATCACTTAGCTCATGATCAAACCTGAATTATTGCTGCTTAATTAAATTTGTACATGCAAGCAGAAAGCACTGTTCAACAGAAGCCAAGCACATGAAGCGTTAAGCAGAATTTATCAACATAAGGGGGAAAAGGGAGAGACAGACATGTACACTGCAAAAAACTGAAATCTAAGCGAGTCTTTATGACTTATTTTAGTAAAAAATGTCTTTTAAGACATAGTATGAGTCACATTTACCAGACCAGTCCAGAAAAATGTCTTATTTCAAGTTATTCAAAGAAAAAAATGAAGTTAAGCAAGAAAAAGTTTCTTGTATTCAGACAATCTCATTTCAAGAAACTGATGAGCAAATTTTTCTTACCCCATTGGCAGATTCTTTATTACTTTTTACAAGTAATTCATGCATCATTTTTGTATTTAAATATCTTGAAATTAGACATTTTTCTGGACTTGTCACTTGAATGTGGCCCAAATCAAGACTGAAAAAGCAATTCTGACTTAAAATTTCAGTTTTTGCAGTATAAACACAGACAACAACTAAAGCAAAAAAGGTTTTATACACCGGAGGTTAAAGTTTGTGTTGTCTTCAGAGCAGACTGTTGTGAAATGTGTAGTGCTGTACTCAAGACCACACTATTCAGACCAAAACAAGACCAAGACCATGAAAATCAATTTTAAAACCACGACAAGGTTGAACAAACAAAAAGCATTCTCTCTATAATCTAGTCTTCTTTTGAATACATTTTAAATAAATAATAATAAAAACATTTTACACAAAAAACAAAGTGCCTGCAAAACTTTCAAAGCACAACATGCAAAATGTTCAAATCCTAACAAATTTGTTCAACTAATTCTTGCAAGATAAAAAAAAGTGTTTTCTAAGAGCCACTGATAAGTCTAGAATTAATTTAAATATCTGAAAATCTGACACATACGGCACTGGAAAAGATTTCCAAAGAGGCAGAATAATTAGTGAACTGCGAAATGTTTCAAGTCAAATCCAAACATTATTTAATCAGGAACAATTCAAATGAAGATTGATTGTTAAATCATTAATTAACATTGGTGGTCTCGACTGGTCCTGATGGAAAATCCCCAGTCTGGCCAGTTCCAGACTTAGACCAGACCAAGTAAAAATGGTCTCGAGTCTGAGACTAGACCAAGACCTTTGAAATGTGGTCTTAAGACCAGTTTCTTGAGTCCTACAACACTAGAAAAGTGAGTTGACTATCACAACAGAGGCAGGCGAACCCGTTAGACATGAACTAACTTGTTTACATCATTTCAGACGTTTCCACTCCTTCTGAAATTTACTTCTGTTTCTGATGCTTATGGAGCAACATTAAAATCATCTCATGAATTTGAAAAAAACCCGAAACTTAATGGTAGCTGAATGTGATTAGGGTATTTCCTATTTTCCTGTCACCTGATTCACCATCAAATGTTTTCTCCATGTCATTGTGAGCCCGCAATTAAAACAAGACTAATACTATACACTAAAAAAGTCAGCATGGGATTTGCAAAGGTAAAATAAACAGCGACTAAAATCAACAATCACAGGGAGGGGAGCAGGAGCAGGAGCAGGAGCAGGAGCAGGAGGATGTGAAAGCTGGAGGTCAGGGAATGACAGGACGAGCAAATGTGAGCATGAGTGGAGGCAAGAAGCCTTACCGAAGAAATCATCACGGACTGGAGGCAAAAGAAGAAGAGGAAGAGGAAGAAGAAGAGAGAGACAGGCAGTAAAGAGGGAAGAGAGAATATGCTAATAAGCATTTATTGATTGAGGTTTGAAGAAGAGCAGAAGCTGCTTTTGGTACTGCAACAAAGTGAGGGACTGAAAATAGTTCTGACTCTACAGGTGACTGAGAGGGAATAAAGGTACATTTCTAAGAGTTTGCTTCATATTTGTGTCTCCTAAAACTGATTTGAACTTTAGTAAAAGAAGCTAAATCAGTGATTTAACAGGTTTGTTTCCTGGATTCCTTACTAAATTGCAATTTTTTTTGTTTTGAGTCTCTGTTTGCTTATTGTTTTTCTTTTACATTTTTCAAAATAAACATTTTCAATCAAACAAACTTGTACAGATGAGTTTTCACTCCTTTTGATCTACACAAAGAAAAGAATCCTTTTTATCATTTTTTTGTCACTTGTAAGCTCTGGTTGATTTTCACTTCAAAAGTGGAGTTTGTTGAGTAGAGAGGGGTGGATAGAGGAAATAAAAAAAACAAATGCATGCTCAGATACACACCTGAGAACTCGCCTATGGGTGTCACCAGCAGAAGCACATAAAGGGAAAAACAGAAATGGGTGAGAGGTTAGCAGATGGACAAGAAGTTGAATCAAATCTCCCTTTAATTCTTCTTTTAATCAAAATCAGGGGCGACAAATCAAAACCAAAAACAACCAGGTCTAAATGTCAGAAACAAAATCTACCTCAGTCTTTCAAAGTGCGTCATATAATAAGAATGAAACTGCAAAAATATCAAAAAAATATAAAGAAATAAATTCACTGAAACTAAAAACCATGTTGGGTCACATTAAATCAGTGGTTCCCAAACTTTTATTGTGCAGTGCACCCCTTTTTTAGATGAAATCATGTTCAGCCCCCTGACTCTCCACTGCTCTAAAATAAACACACGCTCTTGTTGTTTACCTACTTTTTTCTCTCCAAATCTCAACTTTCTCTCAGAATTTGGCCGTTTTTATCTCAAAATTTTGACTTTCATCCAAAATTTAAACTTTCTTCTCTGAATTTATTTTCTTAATTTGCCTTCCTATCACAAAATTTGGACTTCTTTTCTTATGATTTTGACTTTACTTGAAACTTGCGACTGCATCATCTAACTATCCTGACTTTTTATCTAAAAAATTTGACTTTATAATCTCAAAATTTTGAATTTTTTCACATAATATTGACTTTTCTCTCATTGTTTTAACTTTATTTCAATTTTTTACTTCATCATCTCACAATTTTGACTTTTTTAATCTCTAAATCTTGACTTTCTCTTATAACTTGGCTTTTTTATCTCAAAATTTTGACTTTTTATCATGAAATTTCGACTTTTATCACTTGCAAACATGCAAAGGCCTTATTTATTTGAAATGCTGTCACAAATTACTTATACATAATTTTAGCTTCACTTTGTGACATCTTGCAGAAAATAGCAAAAATTATTCATAATTATGGCTGAATAACATGTTTTTTTTTTAAAAGATTAGAAATCAAAAAACTGCATCTGTACATCAACTTTTTCAACTCACTCACAAATAAAGGAAGTTTTCACTTTTGTGGCTAAAATATAGTGACACTGCAACATGTGTGCTTTAATTTGTAATTATGTATCAACACACTTTTGAGCCTCTGACACCCCCCCCTATAAATCTGAGTGCCCCCCAGTTTGAAAACCACTGCATTAAACTATCCTCTTTCTCCAAAAAAGGACAAAAAAAGGAACTAGAAATGAAATGGTGCTCATAAGACTGCATCGTTGGATAGGTGGGGTTTAGGTTGCAGCCAATGAAGTTTTATTTTCTTTTGATGTGACGCAGAGATGAGCGGCTGGCATGGTGTGTTCACTGCCTCAGCCATGCAAAAACAGTCATAAAGTCAGAGTCAGTGCAGCGGTGCATTCACACAGACCCACACTGAGCTCACACCCTGCAGCACAGACAAAAATAAAACTGGAGCTGTGTAACGCACACATGCATTTGCCCTTCTCTCCTCCTGGGGCAACGTTTCCTCTGGTATCAACGAGAAATAAAACACTGACAGAGGAAGGAGCACAGATCTCGAGCTTCCATTTCTTCACTTCGAGGTGAGCAGCGATCACTTCAAGAGGAGACGATGGAGCAACAGTTTCTGAGCGTTTCCTCTGAAGTGATCAATTTACCGCTGCTATGAAGTCACTGGCCAGTTTTGGAGCAATTTGATTTCAAGTATCAAACCTGTGACTGCAGACAAAGTCCCGCTCATACCTAGCAGCTCGGCGCCTGCATCCACGTCCCCGATGATGTCCGACTTGGCATCTTTGATCTCATGATAGAGAGAGTCGGTGTTGATGCCGAAGGCCTCGTTCACAATGCCCTGAGACGGACTGAAAAATCAGACACAAGAAATATCACTGAGTGAAACTAAGACTTTCAATTAGGTAAACAGCAGCAAAGCTATACACAGGATCAGAAGGCTTGAGTAGAAATTCTCAGAAGCTGAAAAAGCCGAGATCAAAGAGCTTTCTGAATCATAAACAATGAGAGTAAAGTCTGTCTTGGTTAAAATAATCAAAATATAAAACATTAACACAATCCTGAATATGTGAAGCTGTACTGCATCACAGATGTGTGGAGTTCAGCTCAAAATAGCCTAAAAACTTTCACATTTCAACTTCATTTGAGAGATTAAAGGAACATTTATGGATTTGGAAACTGCTTCAAGCATCGTCTGGGAGGAAAACTTCTTGTTTGGGCCAAATAAGAAAGAAACCTAATTTCAATGACAAATTAATCCAAGAAACTAGGTTCACTTTTCTTGTGCTGGCCTGGGTTGGACTTCTTTGTGAGCAGACTGATGCTTCACTTCATGTTCTCTGACTGAATTAATGAATCCTGATGGTCTTGACTCAAAGTCTTTTCACTGCATCCTTTTATTTTCTGCTGGTCATGTGATGCAGCTACACTTTGTTGCACCTGTTTCCTCCTCCGTACACTCGAGGATCTACGCACATGTCCAGCTCAGGGGTCGAGTCGATGATCTCCTGAAACTCGGACCACTCATCGCTGCTTCCCATACCTGGAAAACAGAACAGACACAAAAAAACAACATGTCTGCTGAGCTTTACACTGCAAAGAACTAAAATCTGAGAAAGTGTTTATGACTTATTTTTTGTTAAAATGTCTTATTAGACTTAATATAAGCCACGTCATCTTTGTTTTTTAAAACTTGATATCAGACATTTCTGGACTTGTTGGTTTGATTTGGTTCATATGAAGTACAATAAGACTATTAATACCAAAAATAAGACACAGACAGATTTCAGTTTTTGCTGTCCAGAAATGCTCTTATTTCAAGGTATTTAAAGGCAAAAATACGTCTGAACAATTTTTTGTGGAAGAGTAGGTGATTTTCCATGCCGCACATGGGTATGGAGTGGGCATGCTAGGTTTTGATTTGTGCATTGTTTAGAAAAAACACTGCGTAGTTGTTAATTTACCAAACTGATAATTCTAGTGAAGGTTTTTTTTAAGTTGAAGAGATTCGTGAAACAACTGTGATGTTACAGTAAAAACAGCTGAATGTTATCTTGATATATTTGTTTAAGTTTACATATTGAGAAATAAATGTTAAATTAGGATGCTTTGAAATTTCATCATTAAACAAAAAACAATTGTTACATCATAAACACACAAAAGTCCTTAAAATATGTATCATTTAGTACTGGTACCAATTCCCAGGTATCCGGTTTCGGTATCTCATGGGTTAAAATGTGAAAGAGGCCCAACCTTAACGCAGACATCATTTTTGTCTTTTAATATCTTGAAATCAGACCTCTTTCCACACTTGTCAGTTGAATTTGGCTCATATCAAGTATAATGAGTCAATTTGTACTAAAATTAAGATATTAACATTTGCTCAAATATCAGTTTTTGCAGTGGAAACCATTTTGATGTATTTTTTTGACATTTCCTCACCGATGCTGACGTTCCTCGTCTCCTGAGACACCTGCACCTCCATGTTCCGGCTGAGCCTCTTGGCACTTTTCCTGCGGTTCCCAGCTCTCATCGCATCAAACTCTGAGAAGCCCTCGTTGATTGGGGTGACGGCGGCAGACGGGACGGAGGAGGTGGGTGTGTTGGACTTGCTTCCTGTGCTGCTTGGTGTGGCTGCGACTGAGTCGGACTCCGATCCATCCTCCTGAGTGCAGATCGATGGTTATGAGACGGTGACAGGGAAGCAGGAGACAGATAGGACATGTCAGAGTTTTAAAGTGGAGGCAAGGTTGAGTGATTTCTACTTATGACTGAAGTTTCTTAGTGGAGCTACAGAAAACTTCCTGAGAGTTGAATGCTTTTGGAAAATTTTATCAAAACAGATCTCATTACTTCAATTCTCTGCATCAGTTTGGAAATGTCTCTTATAAAGATATTATATTTGAACTTCCAATTTTGATGATAAAAGATTAACTTAAAGATTAGCATAAACTCAAAGCCTCACTGCCTCTGATTCTTTGTGTTTGATTATTTTCAAATGATTTCAAAAAACATTTTCAACTCCACATGTTCAGCATTATTAAGATGCTTAATTGTGGAATTAGATTTAACAAGTGTGAATGTAAAATAAGGATTTCTAATTCCTACTCACTCACTGGAGCAACAACATGGAACCAACCACTTATTGTCTTACCTGTTTGATTCTCTCTTAAATAAGTAGTTATTTTTAGGGGAAATATGCCATCAAAAAGTATGAGTAGCATAGAGATACATTAACAAACAAAGGCTCAAACGTAAACGTAAGGACACATGGCAGAAGCTCCACGATCACAGTAAAGTAACCACAGGAATACAGAAAGCTTCATGGGAAAACATGGCCCCCTGCTTGCTTGAGTCATCATGTTAACCTTAAAACATCTGATTAACAGCTTGGATTACAGGTGGTGTGATTATTAAAGTGACACAAGCAGGCGTGAAGGGGGAGGTGATCCGTGTGGGCGTGGCTAGCAGGACGGGCAGCAGCAAGGCTGGCCCCTCCCCTTTCCACTCCCCTGGATGTGGAGGAGGACGGGGCTGCTGTCTGTCCCACCTGATAGGCGGAGCGTAAGGTAGACCGACCGAGCTCGCTGACCTGCCAGATGTCTTTCCCGGGCACCATCCTAGCCCCCCCGAGACCCCCACGTACCATGCCCTCGCCGCTTGGGTACAGGCTCAGTGACGGCGGGCGCTCCGCTTTGCTGCAGGGAGAAAAGACACAGAGGGGGGGGGACAAAGGTGAGGGGTGACTCTTCAAAACTCATCTCTTAGGTTTATCAGTCTCTCTTCTGCTGGGCTGAATCCTGTCCTGACATGCAGAGGATGCAGGGTGCAAACAACCCAGACGATGTTTTCTGTATGAGGAAACATGGTCAAACATTTCAGGAAATAGTCTTGAGAACTTTCCCTGTTTGGAGTCAGATGAGGAGGATGGGACACAAGCTATGTGAGGCTCCAACCTGCAGGCTGGTCAAAAGTCCAGTATACTCTTTAAAAATCAGCCTTTCATGTTCATAAAAGGTATGATATGAAGAGATAAATCACGCTTCAGTCTTTGTATACCATATTAGTCTGAACATAAGACAATCCTGGATATATGATGACCCCCTTTTTCAGATTTTTGCAAAAAAGCTATTTGATGACAAAATCAAATTTAATCAAAAAATGAAAATGAATCAGTGGGGTACCTCTCCCATAGATCAGGTCAGTACCTTGTTTTTTTATTTAACAGACATATAGCCCTATCTTTTTTATCTCATTTAAAGACCAGATGTCATTTCTGTCTCTATATGGTCATCCATTCACAATGCTCTTCTGCTCTCTTAATAGCGCACAGCAGAGTTCTGCCCCAATGCTTAAAAATGGGGAACTTCCACATAATGTTCTTTACTGATACGAACACTTGAGTGCGCACATGGAGAGACGATCACACTTAAGTGAATAGAGAATCGAGAAAAACAATGGGTAACCAACACTGGAAAAGCAGAAAAAGTCACTTTTAAAGTGACTCCCTCTCCCTCCTCTTTCCATTTTGTATGTTACTTGTCATTGTAGGCAGGTTTTGTACAGTGGCGAATGAGACAGAGCAATCGAGGAGGTGGTACAACTGGTCAAAGCCTAGTCTGGAAAATAAGATGACCCCACTTTTTGAAAGAAGATTCCCCCAGGAAAAAACATTGCCTTATATTCAGACAATACGGACGGTAATTTGGTCCCCCTGACAATCCCTGTGTCTCCCCATCTTCCATCTCCATGGTGCTGTAAGTTGTGAGCGAGTATTTAATAATATAATAATAATGAATATTTAATAAACTTTGTTTTCATTATCATTGCTCCTCTGAAGAAAGGGGACATGCACAGATACACTCCTGAGCATCTGTGTAGTGTTTTTTTAAAGCAGACATAATCAATATCTTTTCAATGCTTTCTCTTTCCATCATATTTTGCAGGAAGAGGAAGACAAGCAGAGCAGGCAGACAGATGGACAGATGAGGAAGAAAGAGGAGGCAGACAGAGAAAACAGGAAAATATGCATCAGGTTATGCACATTGCTCATCATGACCTCTGACTCATTCCTTATTGAATCACTCAAACATTCGTAAAAGGTTTCACAGGCATAAACAGCAAACACCTGACGAGGTGCTTGTTCAGAAAAAAACAAGGAGGGGCATCAGATCACATTTTAGGTCAAAGCAGGCTGATTTGGAGGCGGAGTTAAGGGACAAAGAGGAGGAGTGAGGGCAGCTGTGGGACCATGTTTGATTTACCTTTTCCTCCATGAGTGGCGTTGACTGAAAAACAGCGGCACAGAGACCAAGCCAGCGAGACAGACAGATGGACAGACACCGATTAGAGAGAGACAGGAGACAGAAACGTGCCATGACTCATGAAAACAAACAAACAAACTCAAACAAACACCTGTTCAGTTTTAACAAAAGCCTTTGAGCCCAATCATTGTTTGTGATGCAAACATCTTTTGGTGCTTTACTTTTACAACATTTGGAGATTTGCAGGATTTGGATGTCTTGAGATAAACAGATTTTTAAGTCACTGAACACAATGTAGGAGGAGACTAATCTGCTGTTCAGCTGCAGAAGCTGCAGCAGATGTCCCACTCCTCGCCTGGTGCTGTGCTCATATCTACTCCCTATGCAGCCAATCACAGCAGTTTAACTGTAAAATCTACCCTTAGGACTTTCTGACCATGTCACTGAACGGCCAATTCCTCAACAAACAAACTACAAATAACCCACTGGGTTAATGGGCAAATTGCTGCCATGTTTATGAGCATTTCTTCTCCTCTCTGTGAGTGGGAGAGACCAGCTGTCCATCACAGCTCGTGACAAAGCTCCAACACAATGAGCACATCTACACATGCAAGGCCTGGTACACTCAGGACAAAAAGACAAACATCAGCAACACGATGAAGGGTGAAAGTTAAAGTCTAAATATATGAACAAGAGGATACGAGGGGGACTTTGCACACCCACACGTACACTCGTGAAATAACTCACGTTCGTCCACAGCCGGGTCCGTCTGATTGGCTGTTACTTCCCGCCTGCTGCATTTTGGACCGCTCTATGTGCTCGACGTATGTCTGAATCATCTGTGGAAACAGGAAACGGAAAAAGGTGTCAAGATCACCACAGGCAGGTTATCCTGAGACATCCTTTGGTGAAAGTGAAAGGTCTTTTGGACTGTTGCTCTCACCTCAGTGTGGCGCTGGTGAAGAGCGTTATACTCTTTCTTCATGTCTGATTCTCGCTCCTCCAACCGAGTGACTAACAGGCAGAGACAGAAAATGGTAAAAAAAAAACAAAAAAACATGTCAGTGTCATGTTTGGTTATAGAAACATGAAGCAAAGGTACCAAAGGATGGAAAAATTGTACAGCTATCTTTAAAAAAGTTTGTATATATGAAGCAAATTGGTAAAATGAGGCCAAGCATAAAAATATAGAAATATTAGAAAATAAAACAGAGTTCAGATGTCGCTTTCCATTGTCCTGCTTCATACAAGTGAGATTGCTTCCAAATTTCAATATTTGTTTAATCTTTTGTTTTTATGTCTGAAAAAAACACATTTTGAAAAGCTAGGCTTGAAAAGGAACAATTCAAATCACTCAAAGCACCTTAAAAACAATCAAATTTCAGGTTTTAATATTGGCCTTGCATTCCTGTCTCAAAAAAAGTCTTTTATGTTGACAACTCTTCCTGTCTGGAGTTAAGATAAAGCACTGTTATTTCATTGTCATATTGATGTAGTGTTGGAATTTCTTTTATCCTGATGTCGATCCAAAATGCTTTGAATATGCTGTAATGTTTTCTGTTCACTCACTCTGGTCAGAGTAGTTCTTTGTCTTGAGCTCCTGCTGTTTCCCCTGCAACTCCAGAAACTCCACCTGCACCTGCAGGTCCTTCTTCTCAGCCTCCAGTGCATCTTCGAATTCTATGAATTTCTGATGGAAGAGAAATGAGAAAGCTCAGATATTTATGCTGCTGTAAATCCATGCAAGGGTGTGAGGGAAGGTGGGATTATAGCAGAGAGCTGTGAGGTGTTAGGGTGAGAAACTATTTTTGAACAGTTTGTCACTGACAGAAACACTTTAGCAAATACATTAGTTCGCTGCACAGTGAACACACACACACAGTTACTGAGGAACCAGTATTTGTAAACACACAGCTACTCCCACACTGCCTGTTTGAGTTTTCTCATAAAGCTCTTCACAATGACGTCCTTTTTTCAGTCCACAAAGTCCTAATACTGTAATCCCCTGATGCAGGCAGACCATGCAAACCTCGAACATGCAGCAGACACACACCACAGCAAACTGCTGCAGCTTTTAAAACATGACTACCACCAGAAACAGGAAACCACTAAAACTGTGGAACAACAATCTCTGTTTGTGCATCAGTGAAATGATGCACAAATGCTCCAACAGCCACCGACTGTCCTCAACCTTTACAGGCATGAGGAGATAAAGTGTCATTTTAATCAATTCTTCATGCGGGCTCAGTGTAAGACATAACTTCCAAAGATAACTTCTTTAATCTTGTTTTGCCCTTCATACAAGAAAAAGCACTGCAATAAGAAAAAAAAAGATAAGACTAAAATAATTCAGTTCACGCTGCAGTAAAGCAACTCATAGCGTGTTTTCATGGCGTGAAATGAAACTTGTCTTAAAAAAAAGGAGAATCACCTTACACTGTTCTCCACCTCTAACCTGTGCAGTAGTTTCCCTTCAATCTAACACAGCTACATGTAAAATAATCTTCATCCTCTTCCACAGTAACGCCTTTCACACACAATCCTATATCCACCACTTGCACTTAAATCCAACACCCAGAGCTCTCAGTCTGCAGAGTGTTTGGTATCAAAGTGCACTGACCATGCACCAGACTGCAATGCTGTTACACGCCAAGTTTTTACAGCATGAACGAAGCTCGCAGGAGGAAGAAATGTGGGACGTCATAGTCGTGTTGCAATAGATGAAGAAATGAAGAAGAGTGGCTAGTTTAGTTTC
>RPOG01002241.1:0-101706 GCA_008086565.1 Thalassoma bifasciatum | reverse complement strand
CGAAGCAGCTGAGAGTCAGATGTGGAGATTCAAAGCTTTTATATCCGCGTGAAGCACAGATCTGGAGTCTGGGAGTGATGGGCATAAATTAGCATAAAATACTGGAAGGACAGATCTGGACCTTTCCAGAAACTCATGACAAAACCCAATGATACAACCAAAGACTTTGCTATAGGCACAAAACAAGACCTACAGCTGGGCTCAAAAGTTTCCACCCCCCAGTTCTCAGTAGTGTGTATTTCCTTCCTCTTTTGTGCTCGTTGTGGACGAGGGTCTTTGTTTTCTCAGATGGTAAAACTGACCATTCTTCTTGGCAAAAAGCCCCCAGTTCCTGTAAATTCTTGCTCTGTCTTGCGTGAACTGAGATGGCCACTCCAGAACCTTCACTTTATCCTGCTGTAGCCAATGGCAGGTCCACTTGGCCTTGTGTTTTGGATCATTGTCATGTGTGAACGTCCAAGTACGTCTCATGTGCAGCTTCTGGGCTGATGAGTGTAAATTTTCCTCCAGTATTTTCTGATAACATGCTGCATTCATCCTTCATTCATCAGTTTGGACCAAGTTTCCTGAGCCTTTGTAGCTCATACATCCCCAAAACATCAGTGATCCACCTCCGTGTTTCACAGTAGGAATGGTGGACCTTTCATCATAGGCCTTGTTGACTCCTCTCCAAATGGAACAATGTTTATGGTTGTGGACAAAAAGTTCACTTTTGCTCTCATCACTCCAAATGACTTTGTTCCAGAAGTTTTGAGGCTTGTCTCTGTGCTGTTTGGTGTATTGTAAGCAGGAAACTTTGTGGCATTTGTGTAGAAATGTCTTTCTTCAGCCCATTTTTCCTCAAGTGCCTCCTCATTGTGCATCTTGAAACAGCCAGACCACATTCTTTCAGAGAGTCCTGTATTTCAGCTGAAGTTATTTGTGGCTTTTTCTTTGCATCCAGAACAATTTTCCTGGCAGTTGTAGCTGAAATGTTTGTTGTTTAGTTTCAACAGAATCCCTCATTTTCCACTTCTTCATTAGAGTTTGAACTCTGCTTATTGGCATCCTCAGTTCCTTGGATATCTTTTTATATCCCTTTCCTGTTTTATACAGTTGGATTCACTTTTCCTGCAGAAACTTTGACAATTCTTTTTCTTTCCCCATGACTCAGAATCCAGAAATGTCAGTGCAGCACNCATTTGGAATATCCTGTCATTTGTCAAACGGCAACATCGTCTGATCTTATGAAATAACATCTTTTGATGAGCGCCGGGTAATTTCGCTTCACAAAGAAACTGTGACAGTGAGTCTGGAGGGAGGAAAAGAAGTGTCTGTCTCTCTTCTTTTTTTTTTTTTTATAAGCCTGAAGCAGCCACGAAGACATGATTTAAGCTGCTTTAAAACTTCCTCCTACTTTCTTCTTTGCGTGAAACTTTTAAGAAGTTAGAGCTTCCCCCCAAAAATGAATTAAAACTCAGATCCCTTGTGCAATTAAGCAGCGAGCTAATGGCCTGCGCTGGCTCAACTGTGGGGACACTTAAAACGGGAAGAAATGAACGTGTTAATAACTTTCTGAACTCTCTCTGGAGATCGTCTCTAAACTGGGCCACAGCGCCAATTGCATCCAATCAGGATCATATAGTCTGGAAGTAAAAAAAAGAGTTTAAGGCTGCAGGAGTATTGGAAGAGAGTCTATAAGCTGCTGCAGCAATCCTGATGAAACGTGCGAAATATGCCGACGTTTGTGTTCCAGCGCCTCTCGGGGGGGAGTTAGCGATATGGCGTCGGTTTAGATTTGTGTTTCACCTGCACGGTCGCTCGGTTAATTAAATCAATCTCTAATTCCTGGCTCAAGGTCTGATTTGAATGGAGACAGGGAGCGAACAGGCTCCAGAGGAAATGATGGTCGTTGATGAGCGAAGTTGTGGGGACTGAATCAGTTTCCTATAGCAGGCGTTTCATTTAAAATGCCTCCAGTGTGGCCGGCCATCTGCCAGATTGTTTTTCTGTTCACAGAAAGCGAGATAAAGTTGTGAAGGTCGATGTGCCGTGAGGCCCGGGAGGCGACGGTGTGCATGCTGAGGAGCTGCCTTTTCGCTCCACAATGGGACACGAGGAGGAGGAGGAGGAGGAGAGAGAGAGAGGGGAGAAAAGGAGGGAGATGGGAAGTTGGCAGAACACAATGAGCAGATTAAAACAGGCAGCGGGAGAGGAAGGAGAAATGAAGATGCGTATGAATATGTAAGAGCGAGCGGAGATGGATGCAGCCTGAAGGGAGCGTCAAAGACCTCAAAGTGCTCGCCGAAAAAAAGTCCCTGACAGCGTCCCCTCCTCTACTTTTTAATCCCGACCCTCCTCACGCATTATACACGATGCCAGGACTCGACAGGACGGCACCTGTGGCAGCACATCTGTGAATGAGAGGACACGAGCTCGGCTAACAAGCTCCTGGTGCTTTGTTCTCCTGGTATCAGGCACAAGGAGCTTGGCTTGGGCTTCAAAGAAAAGCCCACAGACAGACGGCTACAGCGAGCAGCTGCTGGAGTCAGAGAGAAAGTCGTCCTGTTCTCTGAACTCTGATGTGTTAATCCAGAGAGATGAGAGCGTCTCATGTGGAGAACGAATCCTCAGGGCAGATCAGTCCAAACTGTTCACGACCACGTCCATCATCAGAGTCACAATCAAAGACAGTCAAGTCAGAGTCAGGCTTTTTTTTCCCAGAATCATAACATTAACCCTGCTGTTTTCTTTGAACCAATTTGGCCTGATATCAAAAGTTATTTTGTCATAACTCTGGTTTTCTGTCGTAGAGTTGCTTGCAAATTACACGGATAGTTTAACCCATTAACATCCACCCAATTCTGAGTTTATAACTGTGGAACCATAAGGTCAAAACTCATCAGTGACACCTCATTTGAAAGATTAAAGTCTCTAGTTTCAGAAATATCTTGTGTTTATGTGTGGTTAAAGTCCACATCAGGATAAATGCAGCTGAAAAACTGTTTTTCCTCTTCATTTTTTTGAACATCATTAACTTCAAGATCCTTCATGTCAGACATAAAACATCCACCACATCACTTCTTCACATTCTCATCTACATCTGGGTGAAATTTGAGCTTTTTAGGTAAAATCTTGTAGGAGTCAGAGAGTTTTTAGTCTCGCAGATGCATTCTTATTTACTACTGTCTAGTCTGACGACTTTGCGCAAACAAAACCAGCTTTATCAGTGCTCAGTGTCTTCTTTGAAGTCAACTTTGTTCTCTCTTTGAAAAGTTCGCTAAAAATTGTGAAATTATAGCTCCTGGTCAGGGCCGATAGCCGATAAAAGAGGTGGTAATTCTGGCTTTATTTTCTTATATTTCACTTTTAATCCCAAAGATTTTTGGATGTACAGTATAATCAGAATTTCACTATTTTTCTGCAATATTCTGAAATTAACCTCAGAATTCCGACCACTTCTAAAAATACTGAAATAAAAGCCATAATTCTGGAGATTTTCCACTTATTTCTTACTATTTGTATCAGATTCTTGACTTTGATTTTTATTTGAAGTTCATTGTGACATGAGAAACAAATTCTTAGGTTCGTGTGAGATTCTGGGAAACAAAAGTGTGCTTGTAATCTTAGAAGTCTATGGGAGTCCCATTTCTGCGAGTAAAAACATAAAAATGAAAACTTGGCTTTGTTGAGAATTCATTTTTTGCCCAAATAAAGTAAAACTTATGGGATTAAAATACAAGATTCTGAGATAAAAAAGTCAAAATATATAGAGAAACAAAGAGGAAACCTGAGGAAGTTGTTGCTGTTCTGCATAATTTCTGTTGTGGTTTGTTTTGTTTTTAAAGATTTCTCTGTTTAGTCTCAGTCTTTTCTTTTTAATTATTATGAATTATAAATGAATTCAGGCAGTAATGATTTAAATGAAACATGTTAAAGTGTTTCTCAGGGTTTGGGGTCAGAGGATTGTGAGCTGAATGTTGAACTCCATCGTCTTCTTCTCCCTCAGGCCACAGTCGCCGCCTTCGCAGCCAGCGAAGGTCACTCCCACCCACGAGTGGTGGAGTTACCTAAGACGGAGGAAGGGCTAGGCTTTAACGTGATGGGCGGGAAGGAGCAGAACTCGCCCATCTACATCTCCCGCATCATCCCAGGGGGCGTGGCCGAGCGGCACGGCGGCCTGAAGCGAGGAGACCAGCTCCTGTCCGTCAACGGAGTGGTAGGTGGAGACGTCAGAGCCGCGTTTTAAATTTGTCAAACCGCCTTTGGGCAGCAGGATGGATATTTATTTATCCAACTCTGGCTTCACACCTCGAGGTGTTAAAGCGCCAAAGTCTTCCAGTCTGAGACTCGGAGGCTGGAGGGCAAATGTTGAAGCTTTCTGCTCTCGTTAATTATTCATCTATTCTTCGACCCTGCTTTAGTAATTGAAATATTTCCAACGCTCATCACAAAATGAGGCCTGAGTTAAAGTTTGTAATGTGAGTCAACATCAGGCTGGATCCAAAAGAGGCTCATAGTGTCCCAATACGCTCAGTGACACTTTCCATTCATTAAATGGCACCTACCACTTGGAAGGTTGCACCTTTCAGATGTTCAGTTACATGAAACAATCACTCAGAGACACTTGCCAAAGCCTTAATGACACCTGTCAATTCCTCAGTGACTCATACAAATTGCTCAGTGACACCTGCCATACGCTCGGTTGCACCAACCAATCTCTAAGTGACACCTCCCATTTGTTCATCGACATCTGCCAATTGCTGTGGCTCACACAATTTGCTTGGTGACACCTGTAATATACTCAGTGACACCTGCCAATTGCTCAGTGACTGATACAAAATGCTCAGTGACTGATGCGAAATGCTCAGTGACACCTACCAATTACTCAGTGACACCTGCCAATTGCTCAGTGACTGATACAAAATGCTCAGTGACTGATGCAAAATGCTCAGTGACACCTACCAATTACTCAGTGACACCTGCCAATTGCTCAGTGACTGATGCAAAATGCTCAGTGACACCTACCAATCACTTAGTGACACCTGCCATATTATCAGTGGTACCAACCAATCTCTGAGTGACACCTGCTATTTGTTTGACACCTGCCATTTGCTCAGTGACTTATACAAATTGCTCAGTGACACCTGCCATACGCTCGGTTGCACCAACCAATCTCTAAGTGACACCTACCATACACTTAGTGACACCTGCCAAAAACTTATAGACACCTGTTTCAAATACAGATATCTGTCTCGAAACTCTCAGTGACAGCAATGCATCGCTCAGTGGCACCAGCCAAAAACTCATTGATTTCTACCAATGCTCAGTGACACCTGCCATACTCTTGATGTCACCTACCACTCCAAAGTGACAACTGCCAATTGATGGGTGCCAATGAGTGATTGGCAGCTATCACTTAGCAATTAGTAGGTATCACTGAGACACTGGGAGATGTCACTTAATGGTTGGCAGGTGTCACTGAGTTTTTGGCAGGTGTCACATCGTATCGGTGGCATACCAGAAGCTGCTATTGGATCTCACTGTCAGATTCTAGAAACCTAAGTCGCTGAAATGATTCTGTGTCTGATTGAACTCCTGCAGAGCGTCGAAGGCGAGCACCACGAGAAGGCCGTGGAGCTCCTGAAGGCGGCGAAGGACAGCGTGAAGCTGGTCGTCCGCTACACGCCCAAAGTCCTGGAGGAGATGGAGGCTCGCTTCGAGAAGCTGCGCACGGCCCGACGGCGCCAGCAGCAGCAGATCCTGATGCAGCAGCAGCAACAGCAGAACCTGAGCTCTCAGCAGAACCACATGTCGTAGGTGAGGCGCTTCATTGCTTTAAGGGTGGGAGCAAAAAGAAGAGGGTGGAGCAACAACATGGTTTGAGTACGAGGAGACTGATGGAAACAACATGATCTGAAATAACCTCAGCTCCACTAAAGCTCCCCCTGCTGGATGTGTTTAACTGAGGGAGTTTGGCGTAATCTTTCCATGACAGAAAATAAACCATGTAAAGACTGTTTTTAACTAAGGTGAAGTAAATATTGTGTTATGTAATTCAAAAACAGATAATTAGTGTTGAGAATTCAAATTTCTGACTTCAATTCTGCCCATTTCTGCTAATGGAAAATGTAAAATGTAAAATTGGCTGTTAAAAATGTGTCTTTTTTGTCATATATCCCTAAATTTGGACTTGTCTCAAATTTTCAACCTTTTATTTCACAATTTTTGCTTTTCATCTCTAAATTTGACCTCATGATCAAAAAGAATTTGACTTTTTATTTTGCAATTTCAACTTTTTATCTGAAAGTTTCAACTTTTTTTCTTGTTATTGTGACAGTTTTTTTCAAAATCTTGAACTTACCCAAAAAGAGTTTGACTTTTAATTCCAAAGTTCCAGGTTTTTATCCCACGATTTTGACTTTTTTTTCCACATAATTTTTATTTTTATTTTAAAAAATTTACTTTAAATGGGCCAAAAATAAACAACCAACACAGCCAAATTTTATTTTTATTTCTTAAGTGGCGGAAATAGGCTTACATAGATTTTTTATATTACAAGCACACTTTACTCCGCCATGATCTCACACTGATTTAAGATTCTGGAACTTTTATCTCAGATTTATGACATTTAGATAAAAATTAAAGTCAGGAACCTGAAATTAAAAAGTTAGAAATCTGAAGAAAAACTTCAATTTATGGCTTTTATGTCAGAATTTGTCGAAAGGGTCAGAATTCTGAGGTTTATTTCAGGATATTGGGGGGAAATATCAAAATCCTGATTATATATCCAGAAATCTTCAGAATTTAAGTAAAAAAAAAAAAAAGCCTTTTTGTCAGAAACTTGAATTCTCCTCCTGAATTTTATGTTTATTTGAAACATTTTTCTTATTTTGATAAAACAAAGGTGTTAAAATGAACCAAACCTCTTTAAGCTGAAGTCAAAGTAGATAAAATTGGGGAGGTGAAAACGAGCTCCACAGATTTTATTAGTGATGCTCGACTGTGCAGTGAAATCTTTTTACCTCAGCTGATGTTCAGGCGTCAGTTTTCACAGGTAGCGTGATGCTGTAGTGGAATCATTTGTGACCGAAGAGGCTGAAAAGCTTCACTCTTCCTGTTTCTGTGCTTCAGGTTGTAAATAATTCAGGCCTGAACCGATCCGTCTCTGCAGGTACATGGTTTAACTAGAACCAGTCAGAGCTGCTGTTTCCTGCTGTTTCCTGCACAAACCTCTGCTTAAGACAACACTTTTACTTTCCACATTTAGAACAAAGCACTTCCCCTCACACTGGCGCAAACTTTCCCCCTGGAGAAGACAGAGGAACTTTTCAGACACTAATCAGACGAGGAGCTGAATCATATCTCAGCAGGCTTAATCCCACCCAGACTCCTCGGGTTATTGAAGCGTTTCGCAGTCGTCGTATACGAGGCGGGCATGTGTCCAAGATCTCTGCGCCACCGCCCGTTTGAAGCTAAATCCCCCAAGCGTATCTCTTGTCTTGCTCTTGGCACAGAGCAGCTTGGGAAGGTATTTAGGAGCTTGTAACTGTGCGCGGCCGTGAAGCCACAGACGGGGAACTTAGCAGGGATCATGTTTTAGCAAAGGCGGATCCCTGACCGCGGAGATTTGTTCGGCGGCAAAGAGGCGGCCGACCGAGTGACACGCACAGGCAGAGGAGAAGGAAGCGTAAGCCGCCAGTTAGCCTGGGAGTCAAACCTCTAAAGGCCTGAATCTGTGACTGTGGCTTTAAGACTCTGACTGTCTGCTGCACCACAACTGAGAATATAACACAGAACAGGATAAAAACAAAGTGACCAAAACATTAGAATACTTGCTGATACTCAGGAGTCATATCAATATCTATAAATTGTAGCCATGTGATGCAAATTCCTGGCTTCCCAATCAAGTCAGAGTGGACCAGATTGACTTACGGCACAATGAAGTCTCCATGACAACACCAGTGAGAAGAGAGAGCCGTGTTTTTCTCTGCGAAAAACTACTTCTGTGATTTATTTAGTTGTAAAGTGGAAACAGAAGCTGGACTGTCTGACAGAAAAGGGACAGAAGAGAAGAAGAAAGATAAACAGGAGAGTGATAGAGCACAGACTCAAGGCTAAAACAGTCTCTAATGTGTTTGTGCTAATGTTCTAAGGACAGGTGTACGTCGTCAATAAGACGTCACTAGACAAGTTTGGACTCTCAGATAGTTATTTTACTTCTCGGTCCAATGCAAACGAGACGAACCACTCCAACCTCAACCATCTACTCGTGACCATCCTGTGTTGGTCCTAAGTGATTGCAATGACTGTTGTATCAGAGCACCGAGCTGTGAGTAGCTAAGCTAAATGTAGCCGGCTACTCGAGTCACTTTATAAAAAACAAGAATGGAAAAAAGTTCATTTCTGGTTTCAAACATATTTAGGGTGTTTTGCCAACTTCCAGAGTCCATGACAACTTCATGCAATTGGGAAATTACATAATTTAGATGACGTCATGTAGTGATTTCTTTTCTATTTCAATTGATTTTTGGGGGAATTTCCACACCTTTAACCTTGCTGTTGTCCTTGGGTCGATTTTAACCCAGTTTCAAAAGTTATTTTGTGGTAACTTTGTTTTTCTTTCATAAAATTGCTTTAAAATAACATGAATGGTTCCACGCTTTGCCATTTGCTTGTAAAATGAGTTATGAACATTTTTGTTAAATTCTGTGTGTTTTATAAGCATTTCTAGCATCTTACTGCCTTTAAAAAAATTAAATGATTTCAAAACAATCTCCTGCCTACACTTTGACATGTAACTATCTGTGAACATATGTACCTGTGATAACCTTAGTGCAAAAATAAACTAAGTTTTTATTTTTTTTCTACTCAAAAAAGAGGTATGATTTCATGAAAATATGGTCTACCATACCATTTATCACAAAAGTAATTGTTAAATATATGTGAACATGTTGAAAACATCTTCAGTATAATGGAGAAAAAAAAAATGGAGAAAATTTTACACTGTGTACTTTATAATCAGAATCAGAGCCTTCTTGTTTTTCTTTGTTACAGGTTTTTATTATAGTTATTATTACTGTTGTTGAACTTGATGTTTTTACTGTCTGTGAAGCATCTTTAAGTGTTCAGAAAAGCGCTCTATAAATAAAATTTATAATTATCATTATTATTATTATTATTCGTCTCAGGTGACCAAATACCGGGCAGAGTTAGACACTGCAAAAACTGAAGTCTTATCAAGTCATTTTGTCTTATTTGTAGTAAAATTTGTCTTACTATTCTTGATTTGAGCCACATTTACTAGACAAGGTCATAAAAATGTCTCATTTCAAGTTTTTTAAAGACAAAAATGAGGTCTGAATTGCTTGTAGCAAGTCAAAAAAATCTGACAATGTGATAAGAAAAAGCATTCTTGTTTTAACACATCTTTCTAATATCAAGAAACTTCCCGGCGAATTCATCTTATCCCATTGGCTGATTTTTTTGACTTGTTACGAGCAATTTACACCTCATTTTTGTCTTTAAAAAAACTTGAAATAAGACATTTTTATGACCTGGTCTGGAGAATGTGGCTCAAATTAAGAAAAATAAGACAGTTTTTACTACAAATAAGACATAATGACTTGGTTAGATTTCCGTTTTTGCAGTGTATAAGTCATTTGGAAACTTTGTACAAAAGAAAGAAAGAAATACAATCACATTTGAATTAAATAGTGTCAAAACAGTAATTATTTTAAGCTGTCAAAACGGGTTAATGGGAGAGTAAGAAACATGGAGAGAGTGTAAAATGAGTCTCAATAGAAAGAACTGGACTTAGACCACCTGTTACTGAGGAGTTGGTGACTGTGTGTGCTGCCGCTCTCAGTATTTGTCTGTTTTCTGATCTGCAGGATGTTCCAGAAGAAGAAGTGAGGACGGAGGGAAACTCAAAGACCATCAGCGTGTGCAGAGGATCCTGAAAGAATCTTTTCTTCTTCTGTGGTGGAGGAAAAAAACCAACAACAAGTAGAGGACTCTTTGACTCACCTTCCAGCGTAACCACCGATTACTGAGCAAAAACACAGAGAGGTGTCGTGACCGCGGTGCTTCGAAGAACAGGAAGGCTGAAAAAAAGCGCTGAAAGTCGTCCATCCTAACCCCGACTCTGACTCTTCTTTCTCCCGTTTCTTGTGTTTGGTTCCAGTCCATTTTTGATCTCTTTCTGCCATAGATATCATTTGTACAGTGGTGTTTCTATTGATTCCTCAACTGGTGCTTGTGTCTTTGTATGAATGACCGTTAATTTCTCTCTTCTTCTTCTTCTTCGTGCGTCCCGTTTTTGGAGCAACGTGAACTCTTTTTTACCTTCTATATTGTAGCAGGAGAGATTTTTGTATCTTGTAGGTTTAGCAATAACACACATTGTTCTGTTTTTGACATTTTTCACTGAACTCATGATACGATCGGGTTTTGGCGGGGTTTGTAACGGCCTCGGATGTAAATCGTTGTAAAGAAAAAAGCTGTGAGGCAGCTCGTGTGTGTGCCATTCAAAGAGATTATTCATTTACAGACGGCACCCACACTTCATGTGCAATAACGCAGATTATTAACAGACGTTTTCAGCTCCTCCAAGCTGAGATTTATCCGAAAATGCACGTTCGAAATGCTGAGACAAACAGAATGTCACCACTTTTCATTTGAGCAGATTAAACCCAAATATAGGAGAATAATAATTTATATCCAGATGAATCTATTTTAGAGTTTATGAGATCAGAGTTTAACATAAAGTTTATTCTTCCTTTTAGATATTATGTAATCTTTTATTGTGATTATTTCAGATATATTCATTCAACCACAGCTGATGTTTCGTTATTTACCTTCTCACTTGTTTTTCTTTGTCGCCTCCATTTTTGGTGCTTCTTGTTTTTTGCTTTTTGATCGATAATTTATAACCTGAGTGTTAATGATGTCGTGTTTTCTGTTCTTTAACTGTAGGTGGCACTCTTTTATTTATTTATTTCAGTTACAGTGATTTTTCTTCTTCTTCTTCTCTTTAATCCCTGAAAATTTACGCGTAAAAAATAAAAAAAAAAAATCCAAGCATCTCTCCCTGAAGAAGCTGCATGTTAGGAATGAAAAAGCTTTCATGAAGTTATGAATTTGCATTTTCATGAACCTGTTGCAGATTATTTCTTTAAATTACATCGTGGGATTGTGGGTAAAATTAAATCGACGTCACATCCGACTGCACAAGACCAGCAGAGCTAATCATTCACAAGAATAAGACATCGGGAAATCTCGTTAATGTTCTGTTCGCACGCGGCTTTAGGTAAAAAATAACCAAACATGGAAACAACAAACCTTTTTTGTATTCAGTCACAGGTACTCTTTCTTAATTGACATTTTTGAAGCTGATGGTCCTGTACTTACAGTAAAGGTTTAAAAAAGAAAACAAACTGTTGATATGCAATTGTTATACATACTATATTTGTATAAATAAATCTATGTGCTTGTGTACAGTGAACGTTTTGTGGACTCTTCTTGACATCCTGAAAATACAGATCACTGTTTTTTCAACAACTGCGTGAGCAAACAGTCCAACAGTTTAAGAACAATGTTTCTCAACTTTGTCCAACTGCAGGAATTGATGGATTTCATCATCTACAGACCATAATATCATCAAAAGATTCAGAGAATCTGGAGAAATCTCTGCACGTAAGCAGCAAGGCCCAAAACCAACATTGAATGGCCGTGACCTTTGACCCCTCAGGCGGCGCTGCATTAAAAACCNTAAATTGCTTGTAACAAGTCAAAAAAATCTGCCAATGGGATAAGACGAATTCACCCGGGAAGTTTCTTGAAATTAGACAGATGTCTTAAAACAAGAATCTTTTATCTTATCCCATTGGCAGATTTTTTTTTTACTTGTTACAAGCAATTGATGCCTCATTTTTGTCTTTAAAAAACTTGACATGAGACATTTTTATGACCTTGTCTCGTAAATGTGGCTCAAATCAAGAATAGTAAGACAAATTTTATTAAAAATAAGACATAATGACTTGCTTAGATTTCAGTTTTTGCAGTGTACTAGACTGACCCGCCTGCTGTCCAGACCTGTCTCCGATTGTCACAAGGATCTCAACTACAGGTACACACTGGACTTTTTGGTCCAGACCGGCCACCAGATGAACATACAAACACTCAAACACTTCAAACACCACGATGCTGATGCAAACAAAGCAAAACATAATGTTCTTCACTTTATGGTCAGCCACTTTCTAATGGAAGCATCCTCACAGCAGAAAACTTTCTACCATTTTTAGGTCTCTATGTGTTTTGTTGAGGGTTTAAGAATAGATGAAGGTGTCTGAGTTGGTTTGTGTATAGTAAAATAAACAAATGGGTGGACTCACTGATTTGCTGGAGTCTCAGGCTGGTTCATCTCCACGTCTGACACCTTTCACAAATCTGGATATGAAAAACAGAGGAACAATGTGGATTAGAAAGATTAGCTGCAAAGAAAAAGAGTCTGCATGCAATCAGCACTTTGACTTGTTGGCTAAAGTTTGGAAAACAATAGTATAGTTATCTGGAAAAAAAACAAACAAAACATGCTGAAAACATACCTGCTTATCCCAGCATCATCCGTCCATCCTCCTTCTCCTCCTTCTCCTCCTTCAGCAGAGAAACAAACTCCACCTGTTGCTGCTGTGAAGAAAACACCTCCTCATCTTTCTGCTCTTTAACAGCCTGTGTTATTTTTCTTTTCCTCTCTCTAAGTTTCTCTGCTCCCCCTTTTGTTTTGTTTTGTTGTGCTGCTGCTGTAAGGCTGTTGATTCTCTTTCTCTTCATCCACTGACAGCTGATCATCATTGCAGATGATTGGACCAGGGGGAGGGGCTTGAACATGGGTGGGCGGGACCACAGGGCCTCTGTAACCTCTCATTGGTCTGTTCGGACAGGTAGTTTTGACGGACAGGTAACTGATTGGGCCAATCAGACATCTCCTCTCTCTCTGCAGCTGCAGCTCCTTGGGTCAAGATTACATTGTGATAGTTCTAATCATAGAAATACAATTTACATTTTTCTTTTTTTTTTTGAGCAAGTGCATGTGGGTCAATGACAAAAAGAGGGTCTAAAAACTTATTTTTAAAAAGTTCTTTGAAAATGTTTTCTAACAAATTTCAGTAGTTGACCAACATTTCAAAGTTTTTAGGTTCATTATTTTTTAGTATTTTTAATTTGAGCACCCAAAAATGTCAGGTGGTGCAACCAAATATATGAAAATATATTTATATGTTCCTGTTATTTTTTCTGTGTGAAATTATTGGCAAGTATCTCTCAAGTGTCTGTAGTGACTCATACATTTTCATTTTGTGTGTTTCATTTCTTTTATTTGTGAAAAAGATAAATAATTTGATGTTAAAATAACATTTCACATTATTACATTGGTTGTACCNATAAAATAATGCCACTGTATTTTTAATTTCCATTTACAATAACTGACATTCAATTTTTAGAGTTTAATTACTGTGGATACTTGTCAGGACGGTTGCACCACCTGACATTTTGGGGGTTTGAGGAACCAAAACACAAAAAAACATGTTATATTTTAATAGTTTAAAGATGTGTTCAAATAACACAGGTTTCATAGAATAAAGAAATACATGTGATGAAATACTCAATTCATGATGGAAGGAAATATTGCACTCAGACACAAAAAAAGGGGACGTCACCTCATTGACCCATATGCAAACAAGGATCAAGGAGTCAATTGTGTATGTGGCTGCAAACATTCTGTCATTCTTGTCAAGAAAATTTTATCAATTGCATTGAGAGACCATTTGACCATTTGTAAATGATTTTAAATAGGTGTCCACTGTAGTGACCACTATGCACCACAGGGTTAAAAATTGTGGTAAGATTAAAAAAAAAAAGTGTGAAAGGAAAAAACAATCCTGATAAAATCCATATATAGAACATTTTCCTTGTGTGTGATCTGATTACTCCCTGACAGGTGGAGTGGGTGAAGAATAAAAACATCTTTATGTCAGTGTTGTGTCTTAATTAATGTGAGAGCTGCAGTGAAGGTGAAGTGATTAAACCTGGAGATCAGAAACATTCCTCTGAGAACCCGCTCGAGTTTTAAGACCTGGAACAGAAAGTCAATGCTCCTTTGTTTGCTCGATACAAAGAGCAGACACTGAAACTCAGCCAGTGTTGTAAGCAGAGGATATTAAAGTCAAACTGTGGTGGTAGAAGCAGCGAGCAAGGTGCTGCTTCAGCGTGTTTGAGTAAAAAAAGCTCTGAACTCTTCAGAGAAATAACCCGAGAACCAGGATCAGAGAGAAACACCTGCTCAGGATGATGAATCTAAACACAGCTCTGATTATCTACGACATACTTATCAACACCTCCTCTTATGTTAAAGGTGTGAAAACACTTCATATCATCTCTTCACACCTTTGAGTCCTGATATAGAAAATGATGCATTCATCTCCATATGCCTGTAAATATAGCTGCTGATTGAAACTTCAACTCAGTTTTATTTTTATTGCTGCAGCAATGACACACTCAGACTTCTGACCTGAAAGTATCCAAAAGATTTTCCTTCTGTATTTTTTGTAATGAGTATATTTTTAACTAAGAGAGTATTTCCTCAACTTTAAACACCATTTCATCATTTTAATTTGCTGCTGCTGTGTAAGAAAACCAAACAACCTGACAGGATTCAGCCGCAGGGCGTTAAACTCCCCGAAGACTGAAGATAAACACTGAGTTTGAGATCAGCTGAGAGAGGAAATGTTTCAGGAGACGCTCTGTGTCTGTGAGGAGGTTTATTAGAGAGAGGACAGTTCCCTGAGGATTACACCTGCTCCTTCATATCATTATTAAAAACAAACACAAGCTCATAAGGAAGAGAAGTGTCACAGTGAGGGAGATGAGAAACAGCGGCCTCGTGTGGTGACTGTTGGTACTGCATCATTAGACTTAATTTAAAAATAATCTCTGATCTTTGAAGAGACACAGTCACATTATTTCATCAAAGAGAAACACATCAAACAGAATTTGTGTGTGATTTTGATTTTTTTTTAATAATTTTGTAACAAATTCTAACCTTGAAGTGAACTTGGAGTTTGGTGTTGACGCCGCAGGCTCAGTGAGTGATTCGTTCATGAATCACAGAACAGAAAAAAACCACATCTGTGACTTTCAGGGAGGAGTTTTTGGAAAAATGAGCCGCTTAAAATGAGTCAGAGGTTAGTTAGAGAGCAGTGATGCTGGGGAAGAATCAAGAATTAAAAACATTTATTACACCCAGTTAGATAGAATACCAACCTGTGCATATTTATTTATCTTTGTAGGAATCTATCTGACACAGGAGTGTAAGAATAAGAGGTCAAAGTTTTAACATAAAGTCAAACTTTTAGATAAGAGTTAAGTTTTTCAGGTAGAAAAGTTGAAATTTTGAGATAAGTCCAATAGCTGGGGGGAAAAAAGACAGGTTCGGCGATAAAGTAAAAATATATTTATATAAGAAAAGTCAAAATTTTGGGGGAAAAAATCCAAATGATGAGATACAAGAGTCAGATTTTTCAGGACGATGTTGAAATTTTGAGATAAAAGTCCAAATTCTGAGGAAAAGTCAAAGAATTATAACATTATAACATTAGATAACATTAGAAAGTCAATTTTTTGTAAGTAAAAGTCCAATTTATGAGATAAAAAGAGACAAATTTTTCAGAAAAATGTTGAAATTCTGAGAAGAACGGTACAAATTTTGAGGAAAAGTCAAAGAATTATAACATTATAGCATTAAAAAGTCAAATTTGTGTAAGAAAAAGTCCAATTTATGAGACAAAAAGAGACGATTTTTTTCAGAAAAATGTTGAAATTTTGAGATAAAAGTCCAAAAATCTAAGAAGAAAGGGACAAATTTTGAGAAAAGTCAAAGAATTAGAACATTATAACATTAGATAACATTAAAAAGTCAATTTTGGGGGGAAATAAGTCTGATTTATGAGATGAAAGGAGTCAATTTTTTCAGAAAAATGTTGAAATTTTGAGATAAAAGTCCAAAAATCTAAGAAGAAAGGGACAAATTTTGAGAAAAAGTCAATTAGATAACATTAGAAAGTCAATTTTGGGTGACAATAAGTCTGATTTATGAGATGAAAAGAGACTAATTTTTCAGAAAAATGTTGAAATTTTGAGATAAAAAGTCTAAACTTTGAGAAGAAAAAGACAAATTTGAGAAAAAGTCAAAATTTTAGGATAAAGAAGCCAAAAATAATGAGATAAATGGATTAAATCCTGAGATAAATATTCCAAATTTTGAGATATAATATTGAATTTTTTACATTATTTTATCACATTACTTTCACTTTTTAACTCAGGATTCTCAACAAATCCATTTTTATATTATTAACTGGCTGTAATGGGCTCTTAATAAATATTTCAAAACCAATTTATATTTCACCTTTAATAGAATAAAATTGTTGGTTTTTGCTCAGAAAAGTTGTCGTCATGCAGGTAAATCAATATTATTATTTCTTAATTTTAAGTTGGTAATTTTTACTTGTAGAATCTTTAAACAGGATCAATACAATTGCAAACTTTTTTGCATTGCAGGAGTCTGAGTGTTACTCCCAGGAACAGAAACACTGAAAAAACTCGAAAAAGAAAAAAGAAAATGTTCCTGCACTTGTGGATTTTCCTGAAAGAGAATAAAATCTGAACAGCTTGTTATTCTTTCATGTGTTTGTAGTTTGCAGAGAGAAGAGAGGAGCTGGATAAAGGGATTAAACTCAGAGAGATTTTTAATAAAGCTGCTTCTCAGAGTAGTTAAAGTAGTTAAAGTTCACCCCCGTCCCCTCGGTCACACTCACATTAGAGACCATTTGTTCTGCGCTCTGGTGTTGATGGAGTAATCTAAGGTGTTAATGATCACTCACATTTGGAGGAGAGGGGGTGAAAACAGGTACACACACCTCCACACACACACTTCACACACACACACACACACATGCTGAAGCAAAGAGTCACAGTTTTCTCAGGAATCTGTGTTTTTCTGAAAATCCTGGAGCAGAAAAACAGACGTTTGAGGGGGGATTGAATCCTCGCCCTCGCCGCTGTCATGAGTCATACGCTGCCTCCAGGCCACATGAGTGATTACAGCAGCGTGAGGTGATTAATGGCATCAGCTGACCTCTATAAGGTTTCTAAATGTGAGCTCAGCACCTTGTTAGCTGCAGACAGCCGACGCTCTCCTGGATCAGCTGCAGCGTCACCTAATAAATAACTCCACCTTTAATCCTGGATACACTGACTTTCTGAAACCTCATTAAACTTTTCAACACGTCAATAATTCAGCTCTTATATTTGCTGCAGATTTGATGCTTCTGCAACAAACAAGCTCTAAAACTCAAAGGAAAGATTTCAAAATTAAAGCTACTGTAAGGAATTTTAAGCCGCTCATAAAAGAGACTGAAATTTATACTAATGCTTCTTTATGAGCTGAAAAAGCAAACATGACTATCAGGATAAAGATTAATATCTCCATGGAGAAGTTTCTGATGCTTCAAAATGTCAACTCTAAAATTAAAGCTACTATAGGGAGTTTTAAGTCACCCATTAAACAAACTGAAATTAAAACTAACTGCTAACTTACTAACTTATCAATAATTCAGCTGTTGTATTTACAGCCACAAATATCTTAAGATAAAGCTCCAAAACTAAAAAAAAACAAAAAAACAAACAGTGATTTAGGGAACACTGTCTTTAAAATTAAAGCTACTATAGGGAGTTTTAAGCCACTTCCGAAACAGACTAAAATTTGTCCTACCAAAGCAAACAAGAGTATCAGAATAAAGATTAATATTTGCGTAGAGATGTTTTTGAAGCTTCAAACAAAAATATGTAATGGCAAAGTAAAGTAAAAGGTATGTACTGTCACTAGAGGGCGCCAAAACTGGCAGAAATGGGAAGTTTCTCACAGAAGCTTTAAAAAAGAAACAATGCAATTTATTTAAGTTTTTCTTCATACTATTTTGAATGTCTGTTTTTGTTTAATAAACAGAAAAATATAAAATCCTGACAGAGAATTTCAATTTGTGGAATTAAAAAATGTTTTTTTTTATTGTTTTAGGTTGATTTCAATACTGGAAATTTCACACATTTTTGTTTGTATCGCTTATAGTTTCTGTCTTGTCTTATGATTTTTTTTTTTAATTCCTTGATGGTGGGATTATAGAAAACAAATGACAAAACTCACAAAGATGGGGAAAGGGCGAAAAGAAAAGAAAAATGTAGCGGAAGGAGAAAAAGAAGTGACAAGAGACAAAAAAGGACAGTAAGAAAGAATTCAGTTTGTAAAATAACTTCAGTTGGGAAAAGACAGAAAAAGCGAAAATGAAAAGAGCTGATGAAAAATTAGAAAAAGTAAAGAAAAAAACATAAGAATAAAAATGGAGAAAGATAAAATAAATAAGTTAAAAATGGAAAAAAAAAATTAAAAAGGACGACAAAGTATGAAAAGAAGAAAAGAAGAAATAAGGAGAAAGTAAACAAAATTACCAAAAAGAAGACAAAATATGAAAAGAGAGAAATAAGAAGTGGGAAAAATGTGAAGACTTTCAAACAAAAAATACAAAAATCTGAAACTTTTACAGAAATAGTGAAGATTTAATGTTCACAACAGGAAGAAAAGGCAGAAATAAAAAAAAAACACTTAAATACGACAGGAAGTTGGAATAATACAAACATTAAGTGTCAGAATTAAATAGTTTTCAGAGGTTATAACCAGAATAAATGATCATTTACATTATTTACAGTCTCATGTACAAATAAAAGCAGCTTCTCCTCAGATTCAGACCCGTTTTCTTCTTCTTCTCTGGTTTCAAACACAGCTGCAGAGTTTCCACGCCAAAGCTCTTAAATTGTCCCTCACAGGACGTGGTAGACGGGCCTGGTTCCCGGGCTCTCCGGCGTTACCGGCTGCGAGTCGGAGCTGCCGACGGGGGAGAAGCTGGACGCCATGTCTCTCATAGTCGCCGCCGCCGCCGGGACGCAGCTGGACTCGGCCGACGACAGACGGTCAACGATGCTGGAGAGACACTGGAGGCTGGAGGCGCCGGCGGGTTTATCGCCCGAGGAGTCTGGGAAAAAGAAGGAGGAGGAGAAATCTGAGATGAAAAGTCTGCACGCGAAATATCCCACACTGGTGCTTCCCAACATTTTTACGTCACAATTTTCCAACGAACCCAAAGACATTTTCTTCCTAGAATCAATGTCTCAGTAACAGTATGAGGCTTCATCGCCATGGCAACAACATTTGATTTCATTTAAATCCCAGTTAATATAAGTCTAGTTAAGTCTAACTGCAAGAAAGTGCTTAGTGTTGAAATGGGGCTCAGGAAAAGCAATGCGATGCTCAGCATTTCAGCATCCAGCATTTGCTGAAAGGAAATGCGAAGCCTCCTCTCTCGTCTTATCTTAACTCCTCTGTTCATTTAATCATGTTTTAACCGACTAAAGCGGCAGATTATTGTGTTTCATCCACCAAGAAAAGTGTTTTAGCGCTTATTTTGAACTTTTTCACCAACTGCCCCCTTTTTGTGCACCACTGGTGTCAAATCTTTCTTAAACATTCTATGAAAGATTAAATTATATAAGCAAAATAACAAAGGTGCAGGACTGGATAAGTTTTATCAACTTCATTTTACACCCTTTCAGACAAGGCATAATTTCCTATGTTATTATAGAAGTTTTTTTTTGTATTTTTTTCTGACAAAGCACGTTGTACGACAGATTTACTTTGGTTTCTTTTAACCTGTTCGAATAAGTAAAATAAATAAAAATAAAAAAACATGATTTTTATGTCACCAGTGGGAAAAAAAGGACAAATCTTTTCTTGTTTGAGCCTGAAAATTTGACAGTGTTTCACCCTAAAACGCAAAAAACACATTAAAAAAAATATGAGTTTACTTGGAAACGCTGAGGGACTGAATACGCTGTAGTATCATGTCAGGCCTGTAGATGGCGATATAAGTGGAGGAGCTGTTTGCACAACAAAAGTTTAGAGGCTGAAGAAGAGCTGAGCTGATTATCTGGAGTTTACACTAAAAACTTTTTCTCTAATTGCAGAAACAGTGCAATAAATGCACGTCTTGGTAGAAGACACTTAATAGATTCAGCAGCAGAAGAACGAATTGTTAGGTCGCTATTGTTGTTGTTTTTCTGTGAAAATGCTGGCTTGGGGTCTACATGGCAAAACTGGGACATTTCAGAAAAATTCCATCTTTCTGTGTAAAAGTGAGGCTGAAATACAACAATACTTTTGCAATTAACCCTAAAACCATTTTTGTGTAAATGTCTCCTAAACGGGCAGATAAGTGCGTTTCACCAACCATGAAGGCACCCCTGCATTTGTTTTGGAAAGCATGTTATGTCTCCAAAGAGGGCACTTTACACCAACTGCCCCCCTCTTTGCACACCACTGGTTTCAAACCTAATTTTTAAGGTACAAGTAAGAAAAAAACGGACAAATTTTTTCTTGTCTGAGCCCAAAAATTTGGTGTTTTCTGTTTTTGTTTTGTTTATTTATGTGACACTAAGATGTCGTCATAATGTTTGGGTTTATCTGAGGAAAAGAAATCTTTGCATTTGTTTTCTGTTTTTCCTACTGACTGTGAGTTTGTGTTTCTATAAGTTGAAGTGAGGGAGCTCGAGTAGATGATACAGTTGTTTAAGATTATGTGAGGTGTTTTGATTTCACAAAGATTATCAGTTGATTATCAGACATTACATCCTTATTTCTAAGGTTTTATAACTCTTACCGTTCTTTGCGTAGTTGTAGCTGTGGTTGTAGTTTGCATTCAGCTGCTGCCACACCGGACTGTTGCTGTCGGCCTGAAACAAAAGAAAATCAAACTTAACCTTGAATTCCTGCAGAAAACACGCTTTAAAAAAACGCCTCCTCTGACATACAGTGTTTGAAATATCTAAGGAAGAAGATGAGGCGTAAAAAAAAGAGCAAAAACAACCCAACGCCTTTCATGATTTTCTGGACAGGCCAATAAATCCTGAATTCCAAAGTTATGGGCCTTCTTTATTTCACATGCACCTTAGTGAGTGAGTGCGCTGCCCTTCCTCCGCCCGCTCTGCTTCCAGCGTGGCCAATCGATTGTATCAGTGGAAGCAACACCAGTTTGTGCAAGATGACACTTTCTGGGAGTAAATCTGCAGAAAATCCTGGCAGCGCTGCAAACATGCACGCAGGCAGGAATGCAGAAATGTTCTGGCTGCCAGACTTCAGCGAGGTGGATTTAGTTTGGTTTATTAGAGCGGCTGCAACGTGTCCGATGGTGGGAAAGTTATTACTGCGCTGTATGAATGCTGTCACCTTCAGACTAATGCACACTGTAAAAAAAAAAATCCTGTTGTTTTTACAGAATAAAAAACTACCAGCTGTGGTTGCCAGGAAAATTTTGTAGAATATACCAAAAATTGTCAACAATCCCTCAATTTTACGGTTTAAAACTGTTACAATTAACAAATAAAAGATACATTTAAAACTGGAAAAATCAACACTGAGGAAGTTTGACCACGATGCGATTAGTACTATTTGTTTTGGTTACACTCCAAAACGTATTTCTGCTTTTTACTTCATTTAATTGGTGAAATATTTTTACACTGTAGAATATTGAGTACACTCTAAAAAGTATCATTGCCTTTCACTAAATTTAATTTGTGAAACGTGTTTTACACTATTAAATATTGAGTTCACACATCCTTTTACTTAATTTAATTGGTTAAAAAAATTAACACTATAAAACTTTGAGTACACTCTAAAAAGTATGAATTCCTTTTACTTAATTCAATAGTAAAACATTTTTACACTTATAAATATTGATTACACTCTCAAAAGTATTTAGTATTTACTGAATTTATTTGGTTTAACATTTTTACACTCTAAAAATACTGAGTACACTCTTACGTAACTCAATAAGTGAAACATATTTGCACTTACAAATGCAATTTTTCATTAAAACAACATGGTTTCTTTTACAGTGTACTGTTGATAGTTTCTGTAAAAATTACCGATAGATGTATACTGTGAATTTTGATATGTATAACCTTAATGACAACAGTTTTGCACAAATAATACTGTAAAATTTAAGGTTTTAAGACATTTTCAATAAATCAGTCTGACGTATTTTTCTTACAGTAAAAGTCAAAGGTCAAAGTTTTCTTCACTCTCACAACAAACTGTTATTGTTGGTTTTACGGTTCTTTATCGTTGCTTTTTGATGATTTTTTACTGATTTTTTTTTTACAGTTGTTCGACTGCTGTAGATGTTTTTACTGAGGAGCTTTTAAAGAAGGAGTTTTTCTCTAAAATAATGGTTTTCAGTCTGAGGCGGCGTTCTTACCATGCCGTCGGAGCAGTTGGAGAGCGGGCTGGCGGGCTCGGAGCCGCTCTCTCCTGGGAGCCCGTAGTAGTTCTCCACCTGCTCCCGCAGCAGCTCCTGCAGGCTCTCGATGTACTGGATGGCGTTGCGGAGGATCTCCACCTTCGGGAGCCTCTGGCTGGGATTGGCCGACGTGCAGCGTCTCAGCGCTTCGAAGGCGTGGTTCACCTTCTTCAGACGCCGGCGTTCGCGCATGGTGGCGGCTCGTCTGCGGTCCACGAAGTTGGACTTGCGTTTGCAGGCTTTGCAGGCCCATTGGAGGCAGTGCCCCGGTTGGTGGGGGGCCCCCGGGGCCCGGACGTGCTCGTCCTCCTCGGAGCCGTCCAGCTCCACGTTGGGACCGAACTCCAGGCTGTCGGGGGACGAAGAGCAGGCGCGGTCGTAGTAGACCTGGGACGGCGAGAAGACGTCCATGGCTGTTTGTTGGGAATGATGGTGAATGATGCAGAGGAAGGAAGGAAGGAAGAGTGGGCAGAGAGAGAGAGAGAGAGAGAGAGAGCTCTGAGTGATATGAGGGGTCTGCTGCCCCGGGGCCCCCCTTATATGCCCCAGGCCAGAGCCCAGGGCCCACATTGGCCAGATCTAATTACCATGGCCCATTGGCCCAGCCACAGGCAGGCTGGGGTGAGCCCCCCTCCCCCTCTGCCCTCTCTCACCCCCCAGTACCCTGCAGAGTTTCCCACATCTGCACTTTCTGGTGTTTTCCTCCTCATCACCACCAATCACCTCGTCCAAACCTTCATCCTGAGGCTGAGGTGAACATGACGTTTGAGAATGTTCCAGAGCGTCTCAACGTTTGCACCTCCACTCAGACTCAGGTCACCGAACAAGTTACAAGTTTTTTATCAGTGATGTAGGGTATCATATGGATAATGCAAATTTCAGGATTTAAAAGAATTAAGTAGAACACTTTTTGTAGAGTTCTGGGAAACTTTCACCAACCACCCCAAAAGTTTCTCAAAAGCGTCTGAAGTTTGTTTCTTTTTACAAAATCCCAGGAAAGAAGTCTGACTACATTTCTTTTGACTCAGGTATTTCAGGTTATTTAAAAAATATATACTCAGAATTTTGAGAAAACTCAGAAGTTTTTTTAACTTTCTTTCTGGAATTTTTTTTAACTAAAAGGAGAAAAAAGGCAACAGAGACAGCAAATGAAAAGACTAAAGGGATGAGAGACATAATAAGGGACGAAAGACTGATGGAAAGAGGGAGTAAAGAAGGAAAGAAGAAAGGAAGGAGAGATAAAAGGAAGAAAGGAGGAAAAAGCAAATAAGAGGAAGACATTGAGAAAGAAAGGACGGATAAAAAGAAAGGGAGAAAGGAAGAAATAAAAGATATATAAGAGAAAAATGGACATGAAGAAAGGAAAGGAGGAAGGTAAAAAGGACAAATCAAAAAGAAAGAAGGATGGATAAATGGAGGAAAGGCCAACAAGACACAAACAAAGGAAGAAAGGAAGGTAGAAAAGACAGATTTAAAGAAGGGAAGGAAAGAAGTTGGGATGGATAAAAGGAAGGAAGGTAGAATGGACATATAAGAAGGAAGATAAGTAAGTAAAAAAAAAAGGATGGAAAGACTAAAGAAAGAAGGGAGAAAAAAATGAAAAAGAAGAAATGAAAGATAAGGCCCCGTTTACATGACGATGGTTTTTGGGTGAAACACAAAAGTATCGTTGCACTACACGGAAACAGTGTTTTAGCGAACTTTTAAAAACAGGTTTCACTGTTGCTGTGTAAATGACAAACCGGCATTTTCAGTGGAAACAAACGTCACACTTTTAACTGTTTCATGTGCAAACAGAACAACAACATAGTAACCTACCGTTTCATTCATGTGCTGCTGAAACTGTCGACTGATTTCCAACAAAATGTGCATTTTTATTGCAGCATTTCTGCAATTAGCAGAGAAATTTTTAACATAAACTCCAGATGATCTGCTCGCCTCTTCTTCAGCCTCTAAACTGTTATTGTTGTAAACGGCTTCTACAGTTATATCGCCAACTACAGGCCTGGTATGCAAACTACAACATTTCCATGAAAAATCAGTTTTTGTGTTTTTAGGTGTTTGGAGGATTTGTAGAAGAAATGAAGCAAGTTTCTCACATCAGCTCCTGAGTCCGTGATGATGTTTGAGAAAGTTTCAGAGCAGTTTTGACTCTTTTTTTTACACTCAACAGAAGAAATCCTCTCACTCTGATTTATCTTTTCTCTGATGAAACACAGAAAGTGACTCTAACACATGAAGAGGTGAATTAAAAGAGGTGTTTTGTTTGGTCAAACTGCAGAAAACCGGCAGCACTTGTTGGAGTTTTTGGGCGGATTGTTGCGGCAGCGTTGCAGATGTAGCCCAGCTGCAAAGGGAGGTGTAACATTTCAAACCCTGAGACTTCACATCAGCGTGGTAAAGCTGGTCTAAACACCCCAGATCATCAGAGGAGGTGCTGCCTGTGAGGAGCTGAGTGTTCCAGCGCCTCATTAAAAGACTAATTACAGCAGCGACACCAGCACGCCGTCCTCACGCCATCGCTCACGGCGCTCTGCCTCACGGGGACAAACTCTGACCGTTAAAAGTTATTGACACAAGAGGAGAAGCTGAAGTCGGCGCGGAACAGATGGTCGTCACCGAGGGAGCTGCAGCTTTGATTCAAGAGAAGAAGAAGAAGAAGAAGAAGAAGGAATGAGCGACGAGATCACGACCACGGAAAGATCACAACGCCACTTTCATTTTGTTCCCTTTTTAACAGAAAGACTCAAAGGGTTTCTGCTTTTTATACAACAAAGAAACAAACTTTAGAAAAGTTTCTGAATGTTTTCTTCATTTCACAGATGGAGACAAAAGTTCTTCATGAACTTTAATGTAAAACATAATTAATAATAAATCAGATTTGTTCATTTTCTGTGCCAACGAAGAAAGATTTATCGTCATTTTCCAGCATGAAAGTAAAGAATGAGTTGGATGGTTTTTAGTTTAAACTTTTTTTTATGGCCATATAATTTAGAAATTCTAAGATAAAAACTTGAAACCTGATATAAAACGTCAATATTTTCAGGATGAGGGCAAAGTTCAAAGATAAAATCTAGGTAACATTAAGAAAAAAAGTGAAAATTTTGAGATAAAGTCTAAATTTAATGGAGAATAATGGTCAGAATTATAAGAAAAAAGTCAAATTTTGATAAAACAGTTTTTAGAAATAAAGATAATAAAGGCAATTTTGAGAAAAAAGTCCAAATTTTAAGGGAGAAAAAGTGAGAGTTTTAAGTTACAAAGGCAAAAGTCTAATTTATAAGGATAGGAAAAGTCATAATTATGAGGAAAAAGTCCAAATTCGGTGATGAAAGTTGGAATTTTGAGATAAAAGTGAAAAGTTAAAGATAATTGGGTCAAAATCGTGAAGGAAATTAAACATTTTTGTGTTAATAGTTGAAATCTTGAGATGTCTAAGTCAAACTTTTAAAGATAAAGTCGAAATTATGAGATAAAAAGTCATATTTTAAGATACAGTTAAGATCCAAAGGAGAAAAAACTCAAAATTTTGCATTTAAAGTAAAAAAAAAATTGATTTTACACAAATTTTTCAAGATATTAAGGTCAAAATTATGATTAAAAAGAAAGATTAAAATTATTATAATGAAAACAGTGGAAATCATAGGGGAAAAAATATCAGGATTATAATACAAAATTCAAATTTCAGACTTTTTCCACATAATTTAACTTTCGTGTAAAAATTTCAACTTATTATGAGCAAAAAGAAAAAAAAATCCTGTTTTTTTTCTGTTTTTTTTTTCTGAGTGGCATAACTGGGCTTCCGTACTAAAAGGCGGAGCTGATGACTCTGAAACCATTTTGCGTAAATTTGAGGTGAAACTTTGTGATTGTTGTTGTTGTTGTTGTTGACAGCGGATACAACGAGGATCATTCTCACAATGTGTCAAAGCGTTTGGTGAGTCCTGCTCTCTGAGAACAGCACAGCTAAGCAAACACACACACACACACACACACACACACACACACACACACACACACACACACACACACAGGGAAGAGTTTGTTTTACGCGCAGCTGATGGAGACGTCGCGCGTGTTTCTGCTGAAGGATCAAAGTCTGTTTGTGAGAACAAGGATGAGAAAACCTGAACTGAGGAGAGATGAAGAAGAAGATGATGATGATGATGATGATGATGATGATGATGATGATGATGATGGAGGCTGGAATGAGTTTTTCCTGCGCACTGATCCATGTGCGCTCTGAGTTTCTCTGAGTTTTTTCTCTGAGTCTCTGTGAGTTTGTCTCTGAGTCATCTGAAGTTTTTTTGAAGTCTCTGGGGAAAAGTTTGCTCTGCTGTTGTGTTGATGTGAAGGGTCAGAGCCGGAGTTAAGTGAAGGGCAGGAGGTGACTCTTAATGTCTGTCCCCCCTCACGTCTGAAAACATTATTTCTTCTCAACAGCCTCCAGCTCTGACTTTATCTGCTGCTGCACAAAAAAAAAACACAACACCCACAGCTCCAGGAGATTTATCTCAGTCACACAGGAGCAAAAAACACTTAAACACTCATTCAGAAACTGATAAATCTGGATGTTTCCACTTACAGGGTTCAATCCAAGTTACACTTTATACAAAAACATGTTTGATATGAAAGATATTCCACATGTGAACAGATGAAAAACATGTGGTTGAGATTTCTTTATTGGCCATATTATGTTGAAATTGAGATAGAAAGTCAAAATATGACCTATATAGAGACAATTTTTGGAAAAAGGGTCAAAATGTTACGATTAAGTCCAGGTTATAAGGGGAAAAAGCAAAAAAAGTCACAATTTTAAGATACAGTCATAATTCCAAGGAGAAAATTGGTCACAACTATGAGAATAATCATACTTTTGAGATAAAATATAAAAGTATGAGGCAAAATCAATATTTTAAGAGAATAAAAATCAAAATTGTGAAAAAAAAAACCTCAAAATTTTGAGAAAAGTCGTCAATATATGGAGAAAAAAAACCATGTGGTTCAAAATGTATGGAAGCCCAGAGAGGCCGTTTATTGGTGATGTAGAATAAATTGCCACAAGATTTGAAAAGTGCAAATTTCAGACGCTGCTTTGAAATAAAAAATAAATAAATAAAATTACATGAAATTTTCACAAACTACTCCAAAAGTTTTCAAAAGTGCCTAAAGTTTGTTTTCTTAAAAAATTGCAGGGAAAAAGTTTGGCAGTTTTTTTCAGATAATTCCAAGAAAAAAACAACTCAAAAAGTTTTAATACAAGTTTTTGAAAGTTTTCTGGGGAAGTTTCAGACAAATAAGGCAAGAAAAATACGGAGATAAAGCACAAAAGGAAGAAGTGAAAGATATTGTTTATTTTTTTTTGAATATTCAAACTCTTAGGAGAGGTTCAGTATTTTACTTTTTTTTCTTTTTTTACGAAATTTCATATTTCATTCAAAAACTGCTACAAAACCAAGAAACAAAAATAGACATATATATACATATATAACCTAAAAATAAAAAAAAACATCCGGGGTTTTACAGGAAGTCCCGCCCAAACCAGATGATTGACAGCTCAGAGATTCATGGCAAAGAAGAAGCATCATTTATTTACAGTTAAAACAAAAAAAAAGTAAATTTGTGTATGAAAAATGTGATATTCTCTCTGAGTTTACAGATTAATTTAGTCTTCTTCAGATTTATTCCTCCTCACAGCAGGTTTATGACCTCGTACTAAACTTTTTTTTTTTTTTTAACTTCCCACAAAATGAGCCTGAAAACATTTTGAGTGGCAACAGCATTTGTTTGGCAGTGAGCGACTTCCAGACGGAGCCTGCAGTGAATCCTTTTCCTCGCAGGATATTCAAGTTAAAGTCTGGAGAAATTCAAGCGTTCAGCTCTGCAGCTCACCTTTCAGCAGCTCGCGTCTTAAAACGAGGCTTTCACAGCCAAACCGGGATTATGTGGTGTCATCGGGAACGCCGAAACGCCGTAAAGTCGGAGCAGAAAGAGCCGAGTAAAAACAGAGATGCAGCTGGAGGTTAGTGTCGAGAAGAAGCATAAAAAACTGGTTCCTATAAAAGATGAGGCAGTCGAAGTGTTGTGATTAGGAAACACCTTTTTTGCTGAAATGAAGCTGTTAACAAACAGACATTCAATTAGCAGATAGGCCTGGAGCTGCAGGGAGGAACGAGGGGTGGGCAGGGGGGGGGGGTCCCCATTAAAATCACATTACTGTTTCAGGATATTAGGTTTCCGCCTGCATTCAGGATATTTGCTCAAAGATAGGAGAAGCTGTGTTGAAACCACTCGTATCAGAGCTCAGATTTTTGAAGTCAGGAAAAAAAGTTCAAATTCTTCACTGTAAAAAAAAAAAGTCAGTGTGAAATATTATCGTCACATTCTGCTGCCTGTTTTGTTTTTGGGTTTGTAAATCATTCTTAAAGTTTTTGAAATCCCTTAGAGAAAACTTCAAACATTCTGAAAGTTTTTGAAAAAGTCGTAAAATTCTGAACATTTTTGGTCAAGTCCTACAAAATTCACACTATGGTTTCAAAAAATTCCTGGAAAGTTTCAGATGAATTTTTGGATTTTAAGAATACATTAGAACAATTTTAGATGTTTCTGAATAAGAAGTGGCCTGTAGCTGAGCGAAAAGAGGAGCATGATGTCAGCATTTCCACCGAAAATGCCGGCCTCCTCTTTACACGGCAACGGTGAAACAGAAAAATTCCACTCTGTGAGGCGTTTTCAAAAGTTTGAGTTTAAGGTTGTATAAAATGCAGTTTCTGTGTTAATGAGGGGCTGAAACGCAACATTAGTTTTGCTTTTCACCCTTAAGTCGTTGTCATGTAAACGGCCCTTAAGGTTTGGTTTATGCTGGAAACACAAGTGCAGCTTTTATGCTTAAAATTCTGAACATTTTTGGTCAAGTATTGAAAATTCACACTATGGTTTCAAAAAATCCTGGAAAGTTTCAGATGAATTTTGGATAAAAATGATAGGATTTTTTTTAAAAGAATACATTAGAACAATTTTGGATGTTTCTGAATAAGAAGTGGCCTGAAAAATGCCAAACTTTCCCTTTTTTAGTGTTTGAAGATTTCCAGGGAAAAAAATGATGGAAAAAACACACAGGAAAAAAAAAATCCAAGAATTTGAAGGAACAAGTTTTGATCAATTCTGCCACCATTTTAAGGTTAAAATTTCTGGTAAAAATTCTGATAAATCCTGGGATAATCCTGAAAATGCACAACAGATTCTGAAGTATACTTAAGAACATATATAATAATTTCAATCCTGGGTAAATTCAAAAATTTTCCAAGGAAAAATCCAGAAAAATCCAAGGGAAATTCTAAAAAATTTTGAGCAAGATCTGACAATTCACATGATTGTTTCCTAAGATCTTTTGAAGTTTCTGATAAATTCTGATACGAAATGATTGTTAACTATCTAGAAATTTCTTGGAACGTTTCCAGAAACGTTTTGTGAAAGTTCTTAAAAATTCAGGGATTGTTCTTAGAGAAATTCTGAACAATTTATGGTTTCCGAAGGCTTCTAGAAATTTCTGGTATAAGAAAAAAATTGATTAAAAGTGTCTAGAAATTTCTTGAAACGTATCCAGAATGGTTTTGAAGATGTTTCTCAAGTAGCCTGACAAACACCAAATTTTTGGAAAGTTTCTGAACAACTTGTAAAAGTTCCTGAAAATTCCAGGTCTGTTCCTGAAACATCAAACCAAAGCTCTGAAAAATTCTGGGATTATCCTGAAAATCCACAGCATGTCCAAGGAATGTATCTGATGAGTTGTGGAAAATTTCTACCTAATTCTGGATTAAAAAAAATCTTGGAAAATTCCAGAAAATGTTGAGAAAGCTGCTGTAAGTTTAAGTAGAGCCCTGGATTCACTTGTTTTGTGTCGTATCTTTGTTTTCTTGTGAACCTGAGAAAAGTCATGAGGAAAAAGTTTCAACCAACTTTCGACCAACTCATCCTGACATCATCAACAACCCCCCCCCATGTCACTACACCACCAACAAGACTCAGTGGATTTACATAGCTTTAACGTCACGTCACCAGCTTTAATAGCTCACATGTAAACACTTTGCTAAAGCAGGCGATGATAAATTCAGACTTAATGACTCACATAGCTTCATCATCCCAGCAGGCTTTGCACTCAGGCCTAATGCCCAAAGTTTCCATGCCTGATCATATGAGGGGGGGGGGCTGTGTTTGGAGGAGACTCAGGTTTCTGTTGTGGGATCAGACTCTGGAACAAAAAGAAGCAGCCACACATCTATCCCAGCATGAGAAAACCAAACTCTCCCTTTGTGCCACTTTTAACCTCAAACCTCAAAGAAGGATGAAAACATGGGGTTAGAGTATCGCAAAAGTTGCAATTTATTTCCTTGGTCAGTTTTGTACAAATACTTAAATACAACGTTTGCTTTCTCAAAGAGTTGATGTGCTTCTGAATACAAAATAAATAAATCTAAACATCACATTCTTATAAAATATGTACAAATTTGTTGTTCCTGCTGTACAAATGAAGACAAATGGAAACCAGAATGGCTAAAGATAGTGGAAATACGTTCTAAGATCAAACTGGAAATTTAAAATTGATCAATTTAAGTCAAAGTAATAATTCGCTAATGTTTCAGTTTTCGGAGACTTNGCCCCGCCCCCTGGTGTCTGGCTGCAGTATAGGTCATAAGCCCCGCCCCCTGGTGTCTGGCTGCAGTATAGGTCATAAGCCCCGCCTCCCCATGTATTCCAGACATGAGCCGGGAAAACTTTAAAAAATTACGATACCTGGTAGAAACGTTTCTCTCATCCTTACTCTAAGGTGGTATGATGATGTCATTTGGCTGCATGGTGTTCGGGTGTTTTTTTTTCTGAGAAGTTAGTTTCTCATTAGTTATTGGACGTTTAAAAACCGCGATATAAGTTTCGTTTTACGATAGTTGACAGCTGCCGTTCGTGAGTAGTTTTTATCGGGGATATAAGAAACTTCGGGAAAGAGCCAAAAGGAGACTAAACCTTCTGAAGAAGAAGAAATAAATATTTTTATTTCTCTTTTTTACTTGGCTCCACCGGAAATTCTCTACTGCGCAGACTCTGGCTGCACAATGGCGGCTAGAGAAACGGGGTTTTTTGGCTTCAAAATCGTAGAACGCTGACAGGCGGAGCCACGCTGTTTATTCTATATACAGTCGTAAACACTTAAGTGCCACATTTCAAATATTCACTGAGCTAAAAGCTAACGTAAAATATTCAACTACGTTTTTCTTTAATTTGGTAAAACAGTCTCATTCATCAGCGAGAGGTCCAAAACTAAACTTAGTCATTTTTTTCGACTTCATAAGTGATGGAGAGAAACCTTCTTGTTTACACTCAAATTAAAACGCCTTATGATGTTACACTGGTAGGAGATTTGCTGCAGGAAAGTGCTTAATGTTGAAATGAGGCTCAGCATTTCAAGGTCCCGCAGTTGCTGATAGGAAATGCAGGCCCCGTCTCTAGTTATTGTTGTAGCTGAATGAAAAGAGGAGCATGATGTCAGCATTTCCACCGAAAATGCCGGCCTCCCCTTTACACGGCAACGGTGAAACAAAATTTCAGAAATATTCCACTCTTAAGTTTGCGTTTAAGGTTGTATAAAATGCAGTTTCTGTGTTAATGAGGGGCTGAAACGCAACATTAGTTTTGCTTTTCACCCTTAAGTCGTTGTCATGTAAACGGCCCTTAAGGTTGGGTTTATGCTGGAAACACAAGTGCAGCTTTTATGCTTTTTTTCCCCTATGTTTTTAAAACTCATCTTAAAACCCACTTTTATTTCTTGGCGTGAGACTCGGCCCCGTTTTAGTGTTTTATGATATTGTTTTTAGTTATTGTTTTTCTCGTTCTTAAATTGTTTTTAGGAACAATGAAACAATAACTTAAGTGTTTATACCTGTTTTTTCATCCTTGTTTAATCTTTTGTCCTTCTATGTACAGCACTTTGTTTCAGCTGTGGTTGTTTTTAAAGTGTTTTTTAAATAAAGTTTAGTTGAGTTGAGTGCAGTGTCTATCAGCTTCCACTCCCAGACTGCAGGGGGCAGCGTTTCACAAACACACGTCTACCAGCGCACTAAACTAGAGTAGAAAAAGTCTGCTTATGTTTACACTTTTTATAACAATTTTTTACACATTCCTTATCTAAGGAATTATCATCGTATGGTTACCATGGTGATCTCTGTGTGATGAATCATATAAATTCCTGTCTTTACTACAATTTTGACACTCGTAGTTCCAGTCTAGCTGCGCGTTTCTGTCCAGCGGTTACAAATTTTCGTAAGTGTGTGACGTGGAAGTTTTCCGCGTGAAAGAGACCGCGCTTGGGGATGAGGTCACTAAAATGACGTCATTCATCCACGTGGAATTCATTCAAGCATTAAACCAGTCTTGAGCATGTTGGGTTTAGCTGGCAACCACTTCTTAGCAATTATTAGTGTTCGCAACATTATTACTCGCCAGAAATTTGCGCAACTATACCACAAGTTTAAAACAATGCTTGTATTAGTGGCTCAAATCGAACAAACTCTGGAAAACTGATGGATTTCTTTGAATATTTGGACCTAAAAACTTGGACCACTTTGGTTTAACGAGCTGTTGGAAATAAATGGCTGCTTCTTGAATATTTTAAGCATCAAACTTGAGCAGTTTTAGTGATTAGTTTTGGATTTAAAGAAGTTTAAAGGACTCTGATGGTCGTACCTTCTCTCTGGTTAATCATGGCGCCGGTGGAATGATCAGCAGAGGTCGGCCAGGACTCGGAGCACTTTTTCCAGTGGTAGTCGTGACCTGACACCTGTAGGAACAAACATTACGTAACACTCTTACTACTTTTTGTTGGTTGTTTGAATGTGAGTTAATTTGATGCAGGATTTTAAAATAAACACATTAGAACTGTCTTTAAATGCACCATAAGGTCAGTGAAAGCACCACTAATACTGTCAGGAGTATAAAAGTGGTGAAGTTGACTCAATAGGAAATGAAATCTTGTTATTAAGTCATCTTTAGTGTTTAGCAGTCGTCTAAAATCCCCTGGCACTCTGAAGGACTCCAGGGAACATATTTCTGAGTTGTGGCGTCCAGTGTCGGCTTACACCGTGCTCTTTGGCGTCAAAGCCGTGTGTCGTCCCGTTCTGCGGCTTCTCCTGCTCGTCCAGCGTCTGCAGCAGCTCCTGCAGCCGCTCGATGTAGCTGATGGCGCTGCGGAGGATCTCCACCTTGGGTAGNTTGACAGTGGGACTGTGTGGCATTTAAACAGAGCAGCAGGGACACAAGTCACCAGGATTATATATAGAATGTGAAACTCTATCCAACACTTTGGCTGTCACAGCGCATCAGGCATCTGCCTTTTTTTTCAATGGCTCTTCACAGCTTGTCTGAGGTTGTGTAGGAAATATAGGTTCACACATGTGTACATTAAGAGCTGCAGGAGCCATTGAAATGTCACCTCAGGTTTCACGACAGGTGCTGCTCAGATATGTCCCATAGTTCTGTCAAAGGGAAGAGAAAGACGTGGAAGTGTAGTTCTAAACTTAACCGAGCAGAGTTTAAGACATCAACATGGACAACTTCATTACACCTGAAAATCTTATATAAGGGCTTTGAACCAAATTTTTTTTCCCTAGATGGCTCATTGCAAAAAGAAACAGGAGTTTAACGTTTTGGGTTTTGGGTTCCACCCCAAAATTTACATCTTCAAACTGGTTACAACAAAATAATTTGGCCCCTAATCTGGTCCCATGTCAGCTGTAGGACTTTAAGTTGTTCAGTGTAACTTTAACACTTTCTTATAGTCTGTTATTTTTCACAACAAACCCTACAATTCACCAGAACTTTGCATTATCAGGAGTTGACTTAAAGGTCAATTTGCCACTGACTCTGAGAGCAAATCTGATTTAATCTCATAAATTTACCACAGATTAATAGGGCCACACTATAAAAGAAAATGCAAATGTATGAGATTAATATCATAAATTTTATGAGGATAGCGTTGTAAACATGAAAATAAAGTTGTTAACTTACGAGAATTCAAAAACTTACAAGAATACAGTCATAAACCCACAGGTATAGAGTTATAAACTTAAGAAAATAAAGTCGTAAACTTACAAAAATAAAGTTGTAAACTCACAAGAACCAAGTTGTAAACTAATGAGAATAAAGTCATAAACTTGTGAAAATAAAGTTATAAACTTACAAGGATAAAGTGGTAAACTTATGAAAATAGTCACAAACTTACAAAAATAATGTGAGTTGTAAACTCACAAGAACCAAGTTGTAAACTAATGAGAATAAAGTCAAAAACTTATGAAAATAAAGCTGTAAACTTACAAGAAAAAGTTATAAACTTACAAGGATAAAGTGGTAAACTTATGAAAATAAAGTTATAAACTTACAAAAATAAAGTTGTAATCTTCAGAGAATTAAGTTATAAACTTATGAGACAAAAAGTCGTAAGCTTCAGAAAATAAAATTATAAACTTGCAAGAATTAAGTCATAAACATACAATACAATTTAAAACTTACAAAAATAAAGTCATAATCACTAAGAATAAAGTATTCTATATATTTCCGTAAATTGAATATATGCATTCCATTTATCTACAAGAATAAATTTGTAAGTTTATGTGGATAATCTCGTGTACTTATGTCAACCGCGCAGGCTGCTTGTCATTGACTCCTAGACTTTATTTTAATCTTTATTGCTCTGTTTTTTTTGTTAGGTAGTTATTCAAACTGTGCCCTTTATCCAGCCCTTAGGGAGAGTTTCTGAACTTATTCACACCATGCAATGAAGTCGTTGGAACCCACCAAAAAGTTGGAAAACATATGGTCAAAAAAGGAGCTATAATTGGCGAGCCAGCCAGGAGAACAACACTAAAACCTGCTGACACCTGATTGGTCAATGCTAAAAGAAGGTCAGGCTCTAAGAAAACTATTGTCCAGGAGGAACTAAAGCAAGTCAGTCACAGCTGAACTCTCGGAAAGTTCAGTTTGGCCGTTCTCAGGGATCATTTTATCCCCCAAAACTAAATTTTGATCTTGTTGGAACAAGCAAGGTTACTAATGAAGCTCACCCTGTTGAGATTCTGATTTGCATAACCACCTGCAGGTGCAAAGTGAGTCTTGCCTTGTTGTAAAGTGGAATTTGGAGTGTTTATAATATTTCTATATTCATGAAAAGAAGTTTCACTCTGATGCTGTCGAGTATTTTAGACCCTTTAAGTTCTTTATTTTGGTTCACACTCACTATTCTGCTGTTGTGGCTCAGTCTTTGTTCCTTAATTTCCCTGTTTTCAGCATCAAAGCTCATGTAAACCTATTTTCCAACTCTGGTCTGCAGAAATGGAGGATTGCTTTGTTAATGCAGGTTTGTTTACATCTTTAATGTTTATATCTGTGCTCAAAAATACGCCCCCAACACTGAACTGCTGCTGTTGTTCTACAGGAGATTATCTTCTGACGAGCTTTGCATATCAAACTAAAAGATGATATCTCACGTTGGCGTTATGTTTGCAGATGGTTTACAGGGATCCCATGTGACCTTAATGACCAATTAATGCAGGTTTCAGTCCATTAAACTCACTGAAAGGTCATTATGAGAAATCTCTGGTAGATTATTAATGCTGATGGCTTCAGAAGGATTACAGCACATGTTGCTTTAGTTTATCGAATGTAAAGCGACGTTTACACACACACACTGAGGACAAACTTTAACCCTGTTGGTCCAGTTTTAGCCGGTAAGAATGGTATGTCCAGTTGTAACCTGCAGAAAATCCCGACATAGATCAGCAGGAATGTGCAGAGTCAAAACAGCTCTGAGAAACACATGCACGCGGGGTTAAAAATAGAAACGTGGGACATTCATCTCAGATTCATAAAAGAGATTAAAGCCGGCGAGGAGGTGAAATATAGCTTCAGGGGTTTCTTGCAGCAACCTTCAAAAGGTCTGCGCTGGAAACTTCACAGGAGGGAATGTGAGGGATTCCTATTTTTGTGTGACTGAGGTTTTCCTTCACCTCCGGGGTGGGGGGGTTGGGGAGGGGCGCTTCCCCCAGCTCTGTTACGCTGTTGTGGAAGGAGAGTCACAAGTTCCTCTCATCGATTGACGGCGTGTTGGAGATACTACAGGCAGTAAACATGACATCTCTCAGTCTTACACACACAAGACTGTAACAAGTGGGTTTGACAACATTCAGGCTGTTTATTCAGAGCAGATAAGTTAAAGAAATGCACAAAAACTTTATTTATAAAGAATTCAAAATGAACTCAGGAGCAAAAAGCTGGCAGAGACCAAACACTGACAATAAAACTATATGCTGATTTGTTTACATACAATTGTAGTCTCTAAGAAAGGTAGATAGAAACGTCCAGCCAATCAAAACAGTTTGTCTGATTTAAGGTGGGACTGTAAATGACGATTGGGGTGGTGGAAATGGTGCTTATGTAGCTTTAACAGCCTCACGTGTGGTTGAAGTCACAATCAGATTTATACACACTGCAAAAACGGGAACCTAAGCAAGTCATTATTTCTTATTTGTAGTAAAAATTGTCTTATTGTTCTTAATTTGAGCCACATTCACCAGACCAGGTCATAAAAATGTCTTATTTCAAGTTTTTTAAGACAAAAATGAGGTGTAAATTGCTTGTAACAAGTAAAAAAAAAATCTACCAATGGGATAAGACGAATTCACCCGGGAAGTTTCTTGAAATTAGAAAGATGTCTTAAAACAAGAACCTTTTATCTTATCCCATTGGCAGATTTTTTTTTTATTTGTTACAAGAGAATTTGACTGTTTAAACTTTTGAATTTCTTCCTTATTTTGCCATTTTCCCTGAGAATTGTGACTCCTCTAAACATTTGGACTCTTAATATTTGCCTCTTGTGTCAGTCAAGAGCTAATTTTAGTGTTAGGGTGGTGGTGGGAGCTGTGGCTCAGTGGCACAGTCATGGACTTGGAATCAGGAGTCACAGGTTCAATTCCAGCTCTCTCACTCACACACTCACGTGCCCCTGAGCAAAAACAACAACCACTCACCTCTGTACATCACTCTGGACAAAAACAGCTGACAAATCAAACTCTAGGGCTGGACAACAAGTCATTTCTTTTAAAAACCTCTTTCAATAATTTAACAAACATTTTCTTCCTCCTTAACAATCCTCTCATCTCTACATTCTTCAGTGTCAACATTTGACTTTTATTTTCCCACATTTTCACTTTCTAATCTCAAAATAGATTTTCTGTGAACTCAAATATGACACATTTGGCTTAAAAAAGTTAAACGTGGTGAGGAATTATTTAATATGTCTGTTTCTGACACTTTAACCATGTAAATCCCCCAAATTACAACTTTTTGGAACCGAGATGTTTCTTAACATTTTTGACAAAACTCACAGAAAAACATTGCTTCATTATTTCAATCATGAATTAAATGAGTCAAAATGTTTAGATGAGTCAAAATTCTGAGGTTAAATGTCAAAATAAGAAGAAAGTTTAAAAGTTTAGAGTAAACTTTTGAGACGAAGTCAAAATTCTGTGATAAAAAAATTGAAATTTGTAAAACTGTAAAATTTTAAGAGCCAAAATTTGAGAAACTATCTACAAAAATGTTGTTTCATTATTTCATTCATGATATTTTTAGTGTTTTACATTTGACACTTTTCCTTGAGCAATTGATGCCTCATTTTTGTCTTTAAAAAACTTGAAATGAGACATTTTTAAGGCCGTTAAGTAAATGTGTCTCAAATCAAGAGTAGTAAGAGAAATTTTACTAAAAATAAGACATAATGACTTGCTTAGATTTCAGTTTTTGCAGTGTAGTAATGAAAATGCTAACACAGAGACCAAAAGTCAAGGTGGAGATCAAGCCATGTCCTTCCTTTGGACATGACAACTTTTTACTGAATACAGCAAAAAAAACTTTATAAATTTGTAGCCTAGTCCAGTACCCGGATACATTTAACTTCGCTCCTCACAGCTCGGTGCTCTGATACATGTCTGTAACGTTAGTGAATCCTGGTTGTGTCCTACCAGGTCTCATCTACCAACTCCAACCTCACCAAGCAGAGCAAACGTAACCTGGCTCTTCATTTTATTGATAGACTCTCAGGTTTGAACAGATCGCTGCAGAATAACTGCTGCATGTGGACAGGAATCAACATTCGCACAAACACATTAGTGACTGTTTTAGCCTTTAGCCTGTGCTCTATCGCTCTCCTGTTTATCTTTCTTCTGAATCACAGAAATTGTTTTCAGCAGAGAAAAACAGATCTAGATATGAGAGTTTTTCAAAATCACTCGGAAAGTTCTCCCTGTCCCTTTAATATCATCCAAAGAAGAGATTTAGGAACGAAAACCTCATCAGGAAACCACAACTGTCTCTCGAAGCATTTAAAATATTACTATGGAGACATTTTGCTGTTGGAGCCAACTTTAAGTGGACACTTGAGGGTCAGCGATCAATTTTCAGCCTCTTTATCATCAAGTTTCCAATGAGCACAAGCTGCAGAAGTAGAACTAGAAGCAGCTGAAAGATCAGGATGTTTAATTTAAAAATGCAGCCTCACACCTGCTATGGAGCAACTCGTGTCGGGGGAGGTGTTGAAATAGGGTCCACACTTTAAGAAAGATGTGTTTCATCAAATATTGAACATGCATTATATTTTCATTTGCTGTTTTTATGAGAGGGAGGTATTCTCAGGGGCGGCCGGTGTGGAAATAAAACCTTTCATTATTTGTGGCTTTCTGACACTGCTGCAGAAATGATTTGTAGTAAGGTGTGTGTGTGTTTGTGCATGTGAGGCGTTTTATGTCCTGTTGTAACTATAAAAATCACAGAACATGCTGCAAACCTTATGACTTGACGTCTCTTTTTCATGCAGAAACATGGAGCTGCAGTAAAAAGACAAACGCTGATGAATTCGTCTTAATGATGGATATTAAAGTGGCTGTGATTTGATTCTTTCTGGATAACTGGAGAGAAGCAAACTTCTCTGGAGACGTCTCTCTGGATGTCCCTGTGTTTCACCGCCGGTGCATTTTCTCCCCCAGGGCTACTGTGCATCCTGAAGCGCACCATAAATTCCCGTCAGTGTCAGGAGGTTGACGCTTCAGCTGTCAGGGAGAATCATGGGATTGCCTGAGTAGAGACTCAAACTAGAGGATCTGGCCTCTCAGGCGAAGGGGTGGAGTCTGGACGGACTGTGGGAAGAGTAAATCTGTCCAGAATCCACAGAGACATGGAGGCAACGTCTCTGCAGTAAAAACTCTGAAAACTTCAGACTGAAGGCTCAAACTGTGCTGCTGTTGGAGTAAAGTGAAAATAAACCTTTGAGGTTGGGTGACAATGTTCTAAAAACTGTATAATTGAACATGTTTTCGTATGAAAAAACACTAAACAACTGGCAGTAGAGTTGCCTTTATGTTACTGTTAAGTAAACAGATTTTTCCACTGTCACAGAAATTATTATTGATAATAATAACAACAATAATAATACATTTTATTTCTAAGCGCCTTTCAAGACACCAAGACACACGCTAAAACAAAAAAAATAGAGTTAAAAAAACAACATAAAAGCAATAAAGTGAGGGACCATGAAGAACATTTAAAGACAGTTAGTATTTCTAAACAGATGAGTTTTGAGTTTTGATTTGAAGATGGAAGAATTCAAAGTATTTTACTGTTAATCACCTTGTTACCATGAGTGAGGAGGGCACACAGTGGACATGAGACCCTGTGTATACTGTGTACGACTGTAATTTGTCGGGTAATTCTGACGGTGGAGCATAGACAGTCTGTCTATACAGCTGGTCAACGCCATGGGGCACAGACAGCATGAGTCAAATTTTGACTTTTTGTCTCAAAAACCTCAATTACAATGTTTTCAAATTTGAGTTTTCCTTTCATAACTTTGACTTTTTAGCTCAGAATCTTGGTTTTTCCACAAAATTATATCTTTTTATCTCAGGGTTTAAGTCTTTCTAAATCAAATTTTGATTCTTTATTCTTAATTCTTCAACTTTTTGTCTCAGAATCATTGTTTTCTCTCAAAAAAGTGACTCGTTAATTCAAAATTTGACTTTCTTTATCAACATTTGGGCTATTATTGCAATATTTAGCTGTTTTTGTTTTTATTAAGATTCTACTTATCTTATAATTTTGACTTTTTCTTGAAGAATTTTTTGACTGTTTGTCAAAAACCTCATCTAAAATGTTTTAAAATTTGAGTTTACCTCTTATAACTTTGACTTTTTAGCTCAGAATCTTGGTTTTCCCCCCAAATTTTAACTTTTTATCTCAAGGTTTAGAATTTTCTAAATCATATTATGACTCTTTAATCTCAATTCTTCAACTTTTTGTCTCAAAATCATGATTTCTATGTTTCTAAATAATGGTTTTCCCCCAAAATCTTTGACCTTTTTGCTCAAAATCTTGGCTTTTTTTCTCATAAGTTCGAGTTTTTAATCACAACATTTAGATTTTTTAAATCAAAATTTGACTTTTTATCTCAAAACTTAGACTTAACATGGGCCAAAAAAATCTCAACACTCGTCATGACTACGAGGAAAAAAGGGGTACAAACAAATTTTGTAAAATCTTCCATAATTTTCCCAGAAAAGGAGGAGACTTCGGGTTAAAAAAGGACGTTTGGTCGGTCTAGTATTTGCTCACTTGCCTCTGATGGTATAAAAGTTTAAAATGATCAATGTGAGCTTCATGTTCTGGCAGATTTATCAGAAATTCATCCATGTTTTCTCCTAATGAAGCTTCGTGGATCAAATCCAACATCTGAAGGACGCAGACTCCAGATAAAATAAAACAAACGCAGCCGTGTGAAATAAACTCTGCAGGTTTTTAATGCGTCTCTGCCTCCAGCTACGTGAAATTCACGAGCAGCTTTAAAAAGTCTCTGCTCGATGTTTGGAGCGGTAAAGTCGGACACGACCCCTGCAGGAACAGATTCTCTCTTATATTCAGACTTTTTTTTTTAAAGAAGGTGAATAATTGATCAGGTTTTGAGTTGAAGTGAGAGACGTGATCACACAGGAGGATTTTTGATCTGTTTAATCTGATCCCTCCTCTGTTATTCCCTCTTTTTTCATCCACTCATGTTTCCAGGTTAAAGCACCTTAAACTCTACGTCTCTCAGCTCACGTGGCGTCGTGGTCATGTGGCTCTCCTCCGTTCAGCGAGTGTTAGAAAGAGGATCCAGTTAGGAGCGGCGCTGACATGGAGGTCACAAACAGAGCTGATAATGAACGTGAACTGTTGGACCTCGTTTTTCTTTTTTTTTTTTCTCACACACACAGATCCTGCTCCGGACGAGACGCCGCTCACTCACTGTTCGAGAGGAAACTGTGATCGGCGTGACGGACACACCGTATATAACCCAGCTCCACACCTGGGATATGAATTAGCCTATCAAGGGTTAAGTGCTCCGGTCATGGGCCTGATGACAACGCCTCACCTGGGGTCAGGACTCTTTAACCTGAGGGTCTTTGCTGCTCGAAGTCAGAGAGAAACTGCAGGAAAAACTCATATCTCAATACAGTTATGAATCATTTCAGCAGATTCATCACTGACGTTAAATCAAAGCTTAATTAATGGTTTTCCCCAAAGATCTTTGACCTTTTTGCTCAAAATCTTGGCTTTTTTTCTCATAAGTTCCAGTTTTTAATCACAACATTGAGATTTTTTTTAAATCAAAATTTGACTTTTTATCTCAAAATTTAGACTTAACATGGGCCAAAAAAATCTCAACACTCGTCATGACTACGAGGAAAAAAGGGGTACAAATAAATTTTGTAAAATTTTTAGTCACATTTTTCTTACTATTCTTGATTTGAGCCACATTTACTAGACAAGGTCATAAAAATGTCTCATTTCAAGTTTTTTAAAGACAAAAATGAGGCATCAATTGCTTGTAACAAGTAAAAAAAAATCTGCCAATGGGATAAGATAAAAGATTCTTGTTTTAAGACATCTTTCTTTCGTCTTATCCCATTGGCTGATTTTTTTGACTTGTTACAAGCAATTTACACCTTATTTTTGTCTTAAAAAAACTTAAAATAAGACATTTTTATGACCTGGTCTGGTGAACGTGGCTCAAATTAAGAACAATAAGACAATTTTTACTACAAATAAGACAGAATGACTTGCTTAGATTGTGTGTCAGACTTTGCATGCATCACTTTTCTTGTCACTTTTTACTCCCACAATTACACAAACTGGAGTGAAATCAGTTTCTTTGCAGCTCTGGAAAAAAGTCCAACAAGTGCCAGAGTCAGACAGAGAATCAGGAAACTTCAGGTGTAAATGTTCAAAGACTTAAACTGCTCTCTGCTAAACGTGGACGAGTTCCAGTCCAGGCTTAAGTCCTGCACAAACAGCAGCTCAGCAGCGGTGACACAGTCTCCTCCACGCCATGATACCATCTCCCTCTGAACACACGGCTAATCTTCGCGGCCTCAGACTCTTCGCTGGTCAAACAAAGCGGGGAGTAAAGTGTCTCTGGAGCTAAAGCTAACAGACGGCTCCTCTCACTCGTGCCCTGAGCCGCGGGTTAGACGGCGTGGGCTCTGGTTTCAAAGGCGGGGAGGGCAGGGGGGGGAAGGCGGCGCTGATGGCATCTGCGTTCTCTCTGCTGGACGACACAGGGATTCAGTTCAAAGGCCGAGCCGGCTGAGCTACATCAATTAGCGAGGGGAAAGTCTCTCTGTTTGTTGGCTAACTCTGTGTGACCTCACAGAGCGGCGTTGCCTGGTTGGACAATGTCAATACCGCCGCGCAAATGGACTGGTATTGATGGAGCGGCTTAAAGCGCCGCTCCTGCAAATGGATGCAAAGAATAATAAGGAGCTGAGCGGGTTTTAGCAGCTGCTCTGATCTGGTTTTTCTTCAGGAGGAAACTCTGAGAGCGACAGGCGATGGCGATTTAGCCGAGCGTGATCTGAAGGTCCCTCCTGATTGATTCTGTCCTCATTCAGAGGAGTGATGGATGAGATTAGCCTCTCAGCTCAGTGTGTGTGTGAGTGTGTGTGTGTGTGTGGCGTCTGGTGTCCAGACACAGACGTTGACCGGGACTTAGAGAGGGCGCTGGCCTTGACCCGACTACAGACGATAGCAGACCTCTGCTCTGGCCGCTGAGGTGGTGGCGTTGACCCCGTTGACCTCTGCGCGGCCTTTTCTTCCATCTGTGTGTTTTCTGTGTAAAAAAGAAGCTTTAAAAGTTTCCTGTCGATATTTTATTGCGTTAAAGTAAATAACTATGAAGTTGGTCGATGGATTTAGTAATCTCTAGACCAGTAGTTCCCAACCTTTTCCAACTCAGGGCCCACTTTTAAAGCTCAAAAATGCTTGAGGCCCATCTCTAACCCAATAAGAACGGCAGCTATATAATGTTTTTTTTTAGAACCCCACTTGTACCAATGACCCAAAATGCAATAAAGACTCAAAATGTTTTAACTGGTCATTAATATAACAGATCTTAAACCAAAAACCTAATAATTTTTTGCCCAAAATACAACAACTTGTTACATTCTGGGTTTGACTAACTTCATTTTGTAACATTTCAGGTTCTGCACTTTTGTTACATCTTCAAAAAGTTTAAAAAATTTGGGTTTAATTACATTTATTTTTTTATCATATTTCAGGTCGTTGTTATGTTTCAGTTCATGTTACCTATGGGGCTTTAACACAACTACTTAGATGACTTTTTTTAATACATGAATACCTGAACTGTTTTCATTTCCTTTAAAACTTAACTGAGTTTTATTTTAAATATTATTCTGTAAATTTGTATCTTTTTTTTCTTTTTAAATGTTTACCTCGTATCTTTATATAACTACAATAAAATAAATTTCATACTATTTTGGAAATGATTTCGCGGCCACTTGCAATACCTTCACGGCCCACCAGGGGGCCACGGACCACAGGTTGGGAATCATTGCTCTAGACAAAAATAGATGAGTTTAAAAAAAAAATCACACATCAAATGACTTTGATGTATCGTTTTATTATATGTTTTTGACTGAATTTGGCAACTTAGCAATGCTTTGATTTTTTTGGAACCTTGAGCTTGCCGTAGTTATGCCGAAAATCAACCATACGTCTACACTTCCTGTTTGGGAAACATTTATCTGTTGGTATTTTCACATTTTTGAGTTTTAAGTATTATTCACAAAAAGTAATCATGATATGTTTCTGTGATGAAATTTGAAATTCTGTTTTCAAACTAACTGCTAGCATGTCAATGCAATTTCCTGTATACATTAGCATTGAGCTAGTGCTGTTTTCTATATTGTTTTTGGTTCATTCACTGATATCAAAAAGTTATAACTTTTACTTTTTATTATTTTTTTTTTACTTTTTACGTGTTATTACATTTTAAGCCAAGCACTTTTGATACATTTTTGACAAGTTATTACATTTTGGGTTTTATAATATTTTTTAAATTACATTTCCGGTCATTGTTTCATGCTCTAACCATAGACTGTATAATAAGTGGACGTAACGACGTTCGCCTCAAACTGAAGCCTCCAGCAGATGCCCCGCCCCCTGGTGTCTGGCTGCAGTATAGGTCATAAGCCCCGCCCCCTGGTGTCTGGCTGCAGTATAGGTCATAAGCCCCGCCCCCTGGTGTCTGGCTGCAGTATAGGTCATAAGCCCCGCCTCCCCATGTATTCCAGATATGAGCCGGGAAAACTTTAAAAAACAACGATACCTCGTAGAAACGTTTCTCTCATCTTTACACTAAGGTGGTATGATGATGTCATTTGGTTGCATGGTGTTCGGGTGTTTTATTTTCTGAGAAGTTAGTTTCTCATTAGTTATTGGACGTTAAAAACTGCGATATAAGTTTCATTTTACGATAGTTGACAGCTGTTGTTCGTGAGTAGTTTTTATCGGGGATATAAGAAACTTCAGGAAAGAGTCAAAAGGAGACTAAACCTTCTGAAGAAGAAGAAATAAATATTTTTATTTCTCTTTTTTACTTGGCTCCACCGGAAATTCTCTACTGCGCAGACTCTGGCTGCACAATGGCGGCTAGAGAAACGGGTTTTTTTGGCTTCAAAATCGTAGAACGGTGACAGGCGGGAGCACGCTGTCCATTCTATATACAGTCGTTGGCTCTAACATGCTTTCTGAAGGCATTTTTTTGGCAAATGAATATGTTCACAGCAGTTTACTCCTCGTGTGTTTTCTGATAACGCTTCATCTGCAGACACAGAGAAAGAGTGAAAATAGAATCCAAATCAAAAGAAGAGAAAGGCTTTGATGTCTCGGCTGTAAACGATACGGAGAAGCGTCGCTATCATTAATATCAGTCGGCCTCTGGGAGTCTGGATGGAGCGGCTGATAACGGCAGAATGAATCCAATCATCAGGAGTGTGACTGTTCTCTCAGCAGCTTCAGAAACAATGATCCCACAATATTAGTTTTTCCTGAAGAGCCGCAGCCAGAACAAAGCGTGTTGGGTTACAATGAAAATTTGGTGGTTTGGTCCCAACAGAGGGAACTTTCTTACGGAGGATAAAACGGCTCCAGGAGAAACTAATGGGATATTGATGAATGTTGGTGTTGACGAGAGAGAAGAGGAGCACTGCTGCGCTGGATAATTGGTTATATGGAGTCTATCATTAAAACAACAGATAGGAAAGAGCAGCAGACAATAACATGATATCCAGAAAGAACACAGTCACGTCTGGCTCAGTCTTTGTTATTTAAAACCAGCTTCACAAATTCAGTGGATATGACCTCCTTCTAAAGCTCTTAATCCAAAGCAAACACACTTTTAAACTGATATTAAACTTAAAAGAGTCTCTTTCTGGGGTTTAAGACGACACTCAGATTATGGTGTTTGCTCCGCTCACACCATTTTTGATATCTGAGCGATTCATCAAAACGAGGCTGAGCAAACGTCCTCGTTAGGGCAGGGGAGATTTTATAAAGTACCCCAAAAATGTTGTTATGTTTTTCTCAGCTTGTTCTACCATGCATTGATGTTTATGGTAAAGCAAAGCTGCACTGGACTTATGCATAAACCTCAGAGTCAAAATTATGAGATGAAAAAGTTGAAATTTTGAGATAAGAAGTCAAATTATGATAAAAGAAGTTCAAAGTTTGAGATAAAAAGTCAAAATTTTGAAAATGTATAGTCAAAGATACAAGAACGCATAAACCTCAGAGTATAAATTAAGAAATAAAAAGTTACATTTTGAGATAAAAAGTCAGATCATGAGATAAGATTTTCATATTTTGAGATTAAAACTCATAAGTTTGGGATAGAAAGTCAACATTAAAGATACATACATAGTCAAAGTAACAAGAAAAAGTCAAATTCTGAGGTATATTTTCATTATTACTTTTAATAAATAATTCATTTCATATTTTAATCAAGAAAACATATATATTTTTTACCGTTTTGCTCTTAAATTTGAAACCGATCTCAGAATTCTGACTTTTTCCATATAGTTTTTATTTTGATTTCAAATTTTGCACTCTTTTTTTTGTTTTCTTAACTTTTTTTCAGCTCAAAAATTTGACTTTATTCCAAAATTGTAACTTGTTCTTCAGAACTTTGAGGCTTATCTCATTTTTTTTCTACAATATTTAAAACATAATACAAAGAACTTCTGTCTGTCATCTCCAAAAATTTGGTATTGTTTTTAGAATTTAAAGTTTTTTTTGTTCAAATTTTCTTTAAATTTATTTCCTTATTTAATTTTTGCCCAGATTTGGAACTTTCCAAAAGTTTTGACTTTATCTAACATTAACTGTTATCCAAAGATCATGACTTTGATCTCATAATATATTTTGCTTTTCTCAAAGTTCTGGCTTTATTCGCTAGAACTCACGGTTTAACTTTTCTTAAGATCAGCATCCAGGGTTTTTTTTTTAATCCTTACGTCTTCTTGAACAGAATTTGACATCTTTCTCTGAATCTGACACTAAGATCAGCATCCAGGGGTTTTTTTTTAATCCTTACGTCTTCTTGAACAGAATTTGACATCTTTCTCTGAATCTGACACTAACATGTTTATACTTCAAAAATATTTTTCAGGCCCCTAATTCCCTTAATTTCTTATTCATCACAGGTTTAGTTTAATCTCCACTTAATTACAGGCCATTTTATCCATTGTTTCCTCACTTGAAAAGACAATTTCTGTGTCTTTCTCAGACTTTCTTAATGTCTCTTATTTTTCTTTTCCATTTCAAAGGCTGTCTTATGAAACTGTTCTTCGTAGGGATCCAGCTCTGGGTCAATTTATCCAGAATTTTTGGATCTGATGATTAGAAAAGATGTGAAACTCCTCTGAGGGCTTTTATTTTGAAGGTTTAGAGGGAACAATAAGCTTCTTCTTTCCACATTATGTGATGAATAACCCAAAGTAACAGCGTTCTTTTCGACTCCTCGCCTGAATATTTATGATTGTCTGACTCGGCTGAAAGCAATAAATGTAATTTGATTTACATTTGATCCCTATAATGTTGACAAATGTTCTCAACGCCGCCGCGTCCGTATGAACGTGTGTGTGGGCCACAAAACGTAAGAGAAGCCTGAGATTTTCTCCTCTGACACCGACATGAATTATTCTCAACAGGTTTCTCTCCACACCCTGACGAGTGCCGTTACTGTCCAAACACAGGGGGTCATTTAGCTTTTTGTGTGTGTGTGTATGTGTGTGTGTGTGTGGATTTGCATGTGTTTGTTTTCTTACACGTGGTGTCGTCGCTGTGCGTGGAATGCTGCGTGCATTGTGGGCATTTTACTCTGAAGGTGTGAGGCTGCAGGGACAAAGAACAAAGTGTGGATCAACTGTCTACAACACGTGCCCACACACACACATTTACACACACACACATATGCAGACACACACACACACATGCAGAGACTAACACACGAGTCTGACACGTCGCCCGGCGCTGAGCGTGCCGGTGGCGTCACTCTGAAGGTCATCAACACCTGTTTGATTCCATAAAACGTCTCCTGTTACTGATGTGGAAGTGACTGCAGATGGAGTTTCATTGTTTGGGGGGTGATGGTGGTGCAGGTGCATGCTGGGAAACGGTCAGATGGTCTAATTTTATTGATATGAGTTTCAGTCTGTGGGTTTCATTTCCTGTCTGGATCTTGGGCTCAGACACAAAACCTCATCTACGTGGATTGGATTGGGACACAGTTGTGGTCTGGAGGAAGAAAACTTTCACGTGTCAGTTTGGTTTGTTTGTCCCCGGGTTAAAATCCGGTCAAGGATCTGCAGGAAGGTTTGGAAAACCAGGTCAGAGACATGGAGAACTTAGAGGATCTGATGCCAACATCTTAAGGTGCTGAAAAAACAGCTGTTTGGATCATTCCACAGGTGAACAGGTTGATTTAAACAGGTGAGTGTCATGATTGGGTATAAAAGGAGCATCATCCCCAAAGATGGAGCCAGGTTCACCACTTTGTCAACAACTGCGTGAGCAAATAGTCCAACAGTTTAACAACAATGTGTCGGGTATCGTGAGAAACACCAGTCGAGGTGGAGCAGATAGCAGAATTTAACCCAAAAGGATTTATTAGAAATAAACTCAAAAGTCCCAAACCTCATGAAAATAGAAAATCTAAGACGCAGCGAGAGACACAGGAGACAAGAACTTGACAACGCACCTACAAGAAACTGAACTCAAGACAAGGACGATACAGACAAAGGACTAATCAAACACAGGTGTGACCTGAGACACAGGTGAAACACATGAGGGCCAATCAAACAGGAGGAAACTCAAGAACAACTAAGAACACAGGAATAGAGAGTGAACACAAGGGAAAATCACAACAAGAAACACCAGTAAACAACCACAGAAACACTGGAGCAAAACACTAAAAGGCAACAAAACCAAAACAACTACAAGAAACCAAAAGATTGAATTATCAGACAATGTTTCTCAACTTTGTCCAACTGCGGGAATTGATGGATTTCATCATCTACAGACCATAATATCATCAAAAGATTCAGAGAAACGTAAGCAGCAAGGCCCAAAACCAACACTGAATGGCCGTGACCTTTGACCCCTCAGGCGGCGCTGCATTAAAAACCCACATCATTGTGTAAAGGATATTAGCACGTGGGCTCAGGAACACTTCAGAAAACCATTGTCAGTTAACACAGTTCATCACTACATCCACAAGTGACAGTTCAAACTCTACCATGCAAAGACAAAGTCACACATCAACAACACACACAAACGCTGCAGAACTCTTTTTGGAAATCATGGACGTGGTGTCCTCAGGGCCAAAGAGGAAAAAGACAATCAGGATTGTTCTCAGTGCAAAGTTCAAAAGCAGCATCTGTGATGGTATGGGGGTGTGTTAGTGCCCGTGGCATCATGGGTAAGTGTCCCAGTATCTGTGAAGGCAGCATTAATGCTGAAAGGTACAAACAGGTTTTGGAGCAACATCTGCTGCCATCCAAGACACTTTGTCTTTTTCAGGGACGTCGACAATGAAACCAAGACACATTCTGCTCCTGTTACAACAGCGTGGCTCCGTAGTAGAAGAGTGCAGCTACATCGTTAAATCTACAAGTGACAGTTCAAACTCTACCATGCAAAGACAAAGTCAGACATCAACATCCAGAAAAAACCTCCAATCTGCAAAATTGAGTAAATCAAAACAAGTAGTTTTCTTGCAAACTTTTTTGTTAAACGTTCTCAATGCACCTTCAATGTGTCATAACAACAACTTGGCTGTGGTTGTGCATCAAAACAAGATCCATCGCAAACTTTTACTAAGTTGTAGAGATGGTTAAATCAGTTTGAGTGAAGTTGAGTTCTGCTTCCTGACTACAGATCACGCCCAAGTCAGAGTAAGAAAAGTTCCTGCAACAACTTTCTCCGTGTGTTTATGCACCAACCAAGAGGAGTGAAGTGATGACTCTGATGTGAGAATTCAGGATGTAAAAGTTGGATATGTGGTGCAGAAATTAACGGTGCATCCAAAAGAAAAGTCGCTACAGGAGAGAGAGAGAGAGAGAGAGAGAGAGTGAAGGTCTGTGAGAAGAAGAAGAGGATCTGTTTCCAGAGAAAGTCCCTGGCTGAGGTTTGAGGGGATGGTTTCCCTTAATGACTTAATCCAGTCTCAGTGTTCTCAGAGTGTGTGTGTGTGTGTGTGTGTGTGTGTGTGTATAATCCCAGCTCTGAGATAGGAGCCCAGATCTGACCTCACTGTTTGGTTTCTCAGGGTCTCGGGGGGGGCCCAGAGAGGTTGTGGGGGCTGGTTCTTCCAGCGCAGCAGCAGCGTAGCGCTCTGAAACACTGACATGCAGGGTCGGGGTCCGCGGGGACGCCGGACCCGGCTCCTGTTACCGCCGGGTTAGTCACGCTCTGCGAGATTTATGTGTGGAACAGTAGAGAGGGTTTGGGTTGCACGATACCACCAAAGTGTTGCCATATTAATCCCAACGGTGGAGGAACTTGTTAAAGCAAAAATGTCCTGGACTGAGTTTGATTAGACGTCTTTTCTAAAAACTTTACTTTCTTTTCCACCTTCACTTACCTGATAAAGTCTAATTATCCCTCCTTAATTTAAACCTTTCTCACTTCAAACTCCAAATGGCCTTTTGCTCATCAAACTTATGCAAAGCAGAGGAATTAATCTTCCTGCTCTGTGCTTTACTGTTAGAACAGAATAAAAAGAATGACCACGACAGTCGCCAATGACTAACGAGGATGGGAAAGACAAATTAATGCTTGAGCTTCTTCTTCAAATCACAAAGACAACTTTCTTTTTGCCTCCATGAAAGTCCAAGATCGAAACGACACAAGACCAGAAACTTCTGAATTGTATATGTTAAAGAGCAGAAACAGAACTTTAAAATAATGTTACCAGGTTAATTCTTATTTTCTCTTCATGAAAGGTCTGATATGTTGTTCCATGTTGCCTAAACGTGGACAGAATTGCGCATTTTGTACACGGTGGGTCATAAATTTCCATACATAGGAAAACGTATTGTGTATATTTCTTCATGTTTCAGATACTCAAAAAGATACGTTTCTCAAAAGTGCAACAAATTGCAATCATAAGGATTGCTGGGTTGGGAAGCAGTTGCATGATGGCGCTGAACTTATACAGAAAATGAATATCACACATGATATTGTGGCAAAATTAATCACCAATGCAATTACAAGTAGAACTTCGACTGTGCTAATGCAAGTTCATCATCAGTGAGAAACTGTTTAATATGTGTTTTCCAAACATTGGTAATCATGTGGAGCACATTATAGAGATAAAAACAGTGTTTCAATCTAAAACTGGCCTGGACGTGCAACTAACTGACTCTGATGCAAACATTTTTTTTGGTAAAATATCTTAAAAATCTAATTTTTTGGGTGAAAAGTCAAAGAAGGTTGCTCAAAATGTAAACAAGAGGCAGAGGAAATTTCAGTCCAACCGGCAAGTCAGCTGGAATTGGCTGAGATAGGATGCTCCGTCTGTGTTTTGGCTTTTTTGTAAGATAAATAATCTTTAGAAACATTTTCTATGGTTGTTTGTTTCTATGTCAGCCCTGTGATTGACTGGCGACCAGTCCAGGGTGAACCCCGCCTCTCGCCCATTGACAGCTGGGATAGGCTCCAGCCACCCGCGACCCTGATTAGCAGGATAGACAGTTAAGAAAACGGATGGATGGATGATTATCATCTAGAGCACACGGCAACTGACAGGCTCTGATGGTGCACGCACTTTGTTTTAAAATTATTTTTAAGACCTCAGTTTTTGGGTCAAAAGCCAAGCAAGGTTGCCCAAAATGTAAACAAGAGGCAGAGGAAATTTCAGTCCAACCACTGAGTTGGCAAAGATAGGATGCTCCCCCTGCTTTTTGGCTTTTTTGTACACTTAAACAATGTTTAGAAACATTTCTAGAACAAGTACAACGTATTTAGTAAAGATGGTTTGACTTAACTTTATTGTCATTGCAACAAGAACAACAAAAAGGTAAGGTGCAGGCCAGTTTGTGCAAAAGAAGACAATATATATACTGTGTTGTTCAGAGAAACATTTAAGTTCCAGAAAGCAGAGAAATGAGAGTCTAGAGTGAAGTGTTTCTACAGCTCTGAGTCCAACATGAGCTCAGACGGTGATAAATGACAGACAGCAGCGTCTGATTATGACTTATTGATCCTGTTACACCTGCAGAGCTTCCTGATAAGAGAATTAAAGCTCCGAATAACACAGATGTCGATACCAACACGTCCTCAAACATCTTCACTTTATCTGACAGAGTCGCAGCCTCAGATTCTGTCGCCTTCTTTAACAGGATCGATTTCCACAGATTCAGACGTTACTCAGCCGACGTTTGAACACAGGTTAGGACAACGAGCGGACAAACAGCTGACGGCGTCTCTTCATGAGGAGACCACACAGAGAGGACGGCGTCCGCGCTGACATGTGGACAAGCCGCTGCTTAATGTGTTGTTTCACACTGTTTAGCGTTGGTGGGTGGGTGTGGGTGGTGGGACGCGGTCTGGAGGGACCACCACCTCTTTGGAAGTGGATCCTGGGGGGACAGGTGGACAGGGACCCCCCAAATTTAAGCAGGGACCTCCAGGGAGAGAGGACTCAGACCTGTGAGTCCAGGTGGATCAACACATCAGAGTTTAATGCATCTTAAAGTCTTTTTACAGGGATATCAAACTAATACGACCATTTTCTAACACCCCCCCTTCTCTTAAAGTGGACCCCCCAAAGATCCTCAAAGACGACAAAGTAGCTTTGTACATTTTCATATAATATATAGGAGCCGATTTCAGCCCGTTAAAAATGAAGAAATGAGAAACTCGCCTGTTGTGATCATTTTTTTTTTGTTTTGTTTTGCTGGATTTTGTCCAAATTTTGACTGTTTTTCTTCAATATTATTTTATTTATATACATATATATTCTCTTACATAATCTTTGTGAGTTCAGCTCAGACTTTTTCCTCATAATTTTGACTTTACCATCTTTAATTTTTTACCTTTATCTAATAATTTTGCTTTATTTTCCCATTATCATTTTGGCTTTATTATCTCAAAATGACTTTTGACTTTGTGATCTTACAAGTTTAACTATTCAACAACACATTCTGACTAATATCTGATGAGTTTGTCTCAAAATTTTGACTTTTTATTCTCAAAAATCTTGAGTTTTCAGGTTCTAATTTTGTCTTTTTTGCTAAAACTTTTGACCTCTAGCCCATAATTTTGACATTTTAACCTGAAAATTTTGCATTTTATCCTATAATTTTGACTTTTTATCTCAGAGTTGTAATTTTTCTCCAAATCTTGACTTTTCAGCCCCAAATTTTGACAAGTTTTTCTCATAATTTCAATTTTTTATGGTACAAATTTGACTATTTATCTTGAGCTTTTGACCTTGATGTCATAATATTGATTTCTTTTCACCTAAATTTTGTCTTTTTTTCTAAAACTTTTGACCTCTAGCGTATAATTTTCACTTTTTCACCTGAAAATCTTAACTTTTATCTTGTAATTTTTTAACATACTAATAATATCATTCAATATAATTTTCAGCCCAAAATTTTGACAAGTTTTTCTCTTTATTTCAATTTTTTCTGGTACAATTTTGACTAATTATCTTGAGCTTTTGACCTTCATTTTATAATATTGGTTTTTTTGTTTTTACCTAAATTTTGACTTTTTGTCTTATTATTTTGACTTTTATCTAATTCTTTTGACTTTTCATTTTAATATTTTGTCTTTTTATCTTGAAATGTTGTCTCTTAATGATAAAATGTGTGTAAATATGGGCCCAAAAAATTCTCAGTTTCAAGTTGAAGCATATTTTTGAGTGAGACGATATCAACTTTTGAGTCAGTTTCATCACAACAACCTCAGTAAACTTTTGTCATATTGATATAGAATAAAACGCTCGAATAACAAATGTGCAAAATCACATTTTACAGTGTAGTTTATGCAAAAATATCATTCTGTTTCTTTACATATAACACTCAAATGTTGGAAATCTTTTGCAAGAGCTCAATAAACTCATTTTTGAAAGAGAACCTCATTGAGAAAGTCTTAAATTCTGATGTTTTCCGTCTTATTTACAAAGCTCCATCCATCCTGGTGTTTCCAAACCTCTCTCTCTGACTCTTCACTCCCACCTGAAGCTGATTTCTCAGCTGCATGTGTTGGCTAAACAAAAGCTGTGTTATTACACCTCGTTCTCTGTGTAGGAGGTTTTTAGCGTCCCGGTGCTACGCTGCAGAGCTGCAGAGCCATAAGGGCCGCGCACACGCCCCTGCACGGACGCAGACCAACAACAGGCGGCACAAACAACAACGCAGCGAGTCCGCCTCCTGTTTTATCTGCGTGCCACCCACAGTTTACAGCAGCAGGAGGCTGAAACCCTGCGCTGCCCCGGGTTCATCCCTAAGCCCCCTGGCTAATCAGCGTACCCGAGTCCATCACAGGACCCATTAGACCCTCTGGCTCCTGGTCAAATTATCACAACACGGACTGTAACTTTAAACTGCTTTTAAACCTTACTTCAGATTCCCAGCGGCACAGATCCGCTCCTGGCCCAAAATCAAACCCTCCTCGTCGTTTTGTCCTCGTTTCAGCCTTTTTGTTTCGTTGATGTTGGAGCGTTTGGACATTCTTTGTGAGTGAGAAATGTGATGTTTGAGTTTTGAGTCATGCTCCTCTCAGGATGATGAGTAACAGGAGGAAATGGAGTCATCTCTGAGCCTCTTTTTGTTCCAGCAGATCTGACCTGTTTGACCTATCAGGAGGTGAAGTCTGTAAAACTTCAGCCTCTGAATCTGGTGCTTCTGCCGCCTCCTCTGAGAGAACGGAGTGTGAGAGCGTCTGTGGGACGTTGGTGCTGATTGTCAGACATGTTTTCCTTGATTCTTTCTCCCCGTGTGGTCTCTGCGAGCCTGCTTTTAAAAAACGGAGCCTGGGGAGGTTTGAGACTCAAACAGCAGCTGAGTGAGGACACAGGAGAAAACTGCTGTTAATAGGAAAAACACAAAGACAAAGAATATGAGCTGAAACACTACAAGTACATTTTATGATGCTAATGTGACCAGATAAACAAATGAGCTGTTATTATTGATAGTCTGGTGAATCCTTGTGTGCTAAGTTATGGATGATTTCTGCACCAATTAGTGAAAGCAAAGTGTTTCCCAAACATAGAAGACACCTGGAGTCTCAGCCTGGTCATTTTTACATTTATCTTTTTTTAAATATAAGATATCTGTTCAGGATTAAAGGCTTTAATCATGAACAGACTTAACCCAAACAGGGATATATTTCCAAAACATAACAATCTTTGTGCTGTTGATGTTAAAGATCCAACATGTGCAGAAATAAGAAATTGTAGGAGGCAAAACTGGAGAAGCTTGACGACATTAAGACGTCACTTGCATGATGCAAATCTGCAGAAATGCTGTCATAAAGCTCCTTTTTTCTAATAAACATGTAAAAGTGCCCAAGCTAAATCGTGCATAAGTGTCCTCCAAAGAGCCTGTCACTTGCTAAAGTGTTTCCTTGAGAGTCAAAATGGGCCTAAGTGTCATCTTAGGAGCAAAAACATGAGCAACTGCCCTTTTGGGAGCCTAAAAGTTTCTTCTCTAGATCAGTGGTTCCCAACCTTTTCCAAATCAGGACCCACTTTTAAAGCTCAAAAATGTTTGAGGCTCACCTCCAACCCGATACATACCGCTATGTACGTTTTTTTTTAACCCCATTTGTAACAATGACCCAAAATTTAATTTAAAAAAATGTAATAAAACCCAAAATGTGATATCTGGTAGATAATGAAATAGACGTTAAGCTGAAAACGTAGTAACTTTTTGCCCAAATTATGACAACTTGTTACATTCTGGTGCAATTATTATATTTTGGGTTTTACTTTATGCTTTTTCGTTACATTTCGGGCTCAGCACTCTGGTTACAGTTTGGACAATTTTTGAAAATCTGGGCTTTATTACATTTTTTTTCAATGACATTTCAGGTTGTCGTTATTTTTCAGGTCATGCTATCTATAGAGGAATAACATGCCTTCTTAGGGGACTTTTTTCATATATTAAAATCAGAACTGTTTTAATTTCCTTTGAAACTTAACTGAGTTAAACATTTTGAATGTTATTATTTGTATTTGTTTTTGTATCTTAATTTTTCTATTTGTACCTTGTATCTTTATATAATTACACTCCAATAAAATACTTGTTTGGAAATGATTTCGCGGCCCACTTGCTATACCTTCGCGGCCCACCAGGGGGCCACGGACCACAGGTTGGGAATTGCTGCTCTAGAGCAAAACACTCGCTAACTGTCCACTTGGGGATCAAAACACAGGCTGTTGTGTCCTCGAAGGAACCAGAACATATCCAAAAGTGTCCTCCTTTCAGACAAACATGCTAAATGTCCTCTTGGGAGAAAAAAACTTATGCTAAAGAACCTTCTTGGGAGCCAAAATACACCAAAGTGCCCTCTTTGGCACTGAAACATACGCATGAGTGTCCTCTAAGGAGCCAAACACTTACTTAGATGTTGCCTTGGGAGCAAAAACATGTGCAACTACCCATATACCGAAGTTCATGCTATTGTGTCTTCTAAGAATCCAAAACCTGACCTCAAGTGTCTTCCTTTGAGACTAAGTAGACTCATGGGGGGCACTGATGCTGAAATACCCTCTTGGGAGTCACAGATATGTGCATAAGTGTCCACCAAGTTGCCAAACACTTGCTAAAGTGTGTCAAGGTGTTGTCTTGGGAGGCAAAACACATGTTAAAGTTCCTTTTTTGGAGTCAAAGCACTTGATTTTGTGTCCTCTGGATCCAAAACATGTCCTAAAGAGCCCTTTCAGGAACCAAAGTATGTGTTAAAGTACCCTCTTTGGAGCCAAACTTGCACTAAAGTTCTTTCTAAGGGAGCTAGAAGAAATGCTTAAGTGCCTCCCTGGTTAGTCAACCACACTCATCCGCTGCTTTGACTGGTTAAAACATGATATACTGACCCTCCAGGAGCCAAAACATGAACTTTACAACCATCTTGAATATGCAAAAGTGCCTTTTTGGGAGCCAAAATGTTCTGTATGTTTCACCTCTGCCCCTTAAATTGTGTGTGCATACAAATCCCATGAGCAAGAACTGTCATTGTTGAGCTTTGAGACCTCTTACTGTGCAAAACTTAAGAATAAAGAAAGTAAACAGATCCTGGTGAGGCTTAGTTGGACTTCAGTTTGCAGGAAACAAAACTTTTTTTGCAGTTTTGCTCCATAAGAGTTTGCTTTAGCTTTTGTTTTGGGGTTTTTATTTATGTGTAAATTGTTGAAATATTGTTAAATCCAACGATAACTTAAGATGAAAATGTTGTTTGCAGCAGCATTAAAATGATTTCTTTGAAGCTCATCCTGAAATGTTTGTATAAATCTGACTGATCTCGAAGCTCAAAGGCTAACAAGCTCCCACTGAGCTGCCTGTGTTGTTTCAGCATTTGTCGTTCGCTCAGGGAATATTTTGCTTGTCAACAAAGGTCCTCACCTGGAAAACAGTCTGCAGATCCAGAGGAAAGAGGCCTGGTATGGTGGGTAAAAGGGGAGGAGCTTCACAAAGCAACCTGGGTAAACATGAGAGGGTCACGTGGGGTTCAAAGCAGGATTCTTCCTCTCTGTTATTCTGTCTCTATGTTTACAGCAGAGAAACTTCTCCTGACCTCTCTGCTGCGCCGCTGCACTCGTCTGTAGAGCTGATAAATGTGCACGTGTCACTGAAACCGGCGAGCCAGGTGAGCTCAGCTCCTCCGAGATGTTTCTGCAGAATGAATGGAATTTAAAAAGCCGTCTCCTCCTGCAGCAGGAAGATGATTTGCTTCCTCGCAGTCGGAGCTTTATATCACCCAAAAAGAAGTCTTCACTTCACTTCCCTGTGCCCCCGGAGTTAAAGTTACATGATGAATGACGGGGCAATCAGATCGACTTTCCAATGCGGGCAGACACCGCCGCCCTTGAGACATCGTTTCCCGACACGCAGATAAAGAGCAGCGGATATAAAGCTTAACAACAGATAACGGCTGATACATTTCTTTAACGGCTTTGTGTTTTATCTGCGCAGAGAAAGTCAATTCTTACAACCTCATTACCTGGAGTATGGAGAGGAGCAGGGAGGGTGTGGGGGTCGGGGTGATGGGGTTAGAGGGGATGGGGGTGTCACCGCTCGGCCCAGCCTTCATTGAGCGCTTGATGGATGCTCTGTAACCAATGCAGATGGAGAGCCCCCATCACCGCGGCGAGCACACAATCTTCTCAGCAGATTAACTTCCATTGATTTATAGAGATTTACCTCAGGACAGAAAACAGCTGGCAGCAGGACAGAATACCAGAAGTGGACGGGGATGAATTAGAGCGAGAGACACTCATTCGTTAAGAGAGAGCGAGAGAGAGGGTTTTTATCGCAGTACAGCAGAAAAACGGGCGAGTCGCTACGCAGGTGGTTTACGACTTAAAAACAAAAGAGGAGTGAGATAAAGAGGAGCTGAAACACTCACTGCATGGAGTTTTATTTTGGTCTCTGAGTTTATTCACATTTCAAAAACTGTATTTACTCTTCTTAAATCATAATGACAACAGAAACTTCCAAAATGACCCTCATCAAAAGTTTACACCCCCCTCTTCCATCTTTCATCCAGTGCTGCACTGACATTTCTGGATTCTGAGTCATAAGGAAAGAAAAAGAATTGTCAAAGTTTCTGCAGGAAACGTGAATCCAACTGTATAAAACAAGAAAGGGATATAAAAAGATATCCAAGGAACTGAGGATGCCAATAAGCAGAGTTCAAACTCTAATGAAGAAGTGGAAAATGAGGCAAATAAAAATTTCAGCTACAACTGCCAGGAAAGTTGTTCTGGATGCAAAGAAAAACCCACAAATAACTTCAGCTGAAATACAGGACTCTCTGAAAGAATGTGGTCTGGCTGTTTCAAGATGCACAATAAGGAGGCACTTGAGGAAAAATGGGCTACACCAAACAGCACAGAGACAAGCATCAAAACTTCTGGAACAAAGTCATTTGGAGTGATGAGAGCAAAAGTGAACTTTTTGTCCACAACCATAAACATTGTTCCATTTGGAGAGGAGTCAACAAGGCCTATGATGAAAGGTCCACCATTCCTACTGTGAAACACGGAGGTGGATCACTGATGTTTTGGGGATGTGTGAGCTACAAAGGCTCAGGAAACTTGCTCCAAACTGATGAATGAAGGATGAATGCAGCATGTTATCAGAAAATACTGGAGGAAAATTTACACTCATCAGCCCAGAAGCTGCACATGAGACGTACTTGGACGTTCACACATGACAATGATCCAAAACACAAGGACAAGTGGACCTGCCATTGGCTACAGCAGAATAAAGTGAAGGTTCTGGAGTGGCCATCTCAGTCTCCTGACCTCAATATCATCTAAAACCTGCAGTTCATGCAAGAAAAACCAAGAATTTACAGGAACTGGAGGCTTTTTGCCAAGAAGAATGGTCAGTTTTACCATCTGAGAAAATAAAGACCCTCATCCACAGGTTTCTTTCTCGAACATAACTTCATTCTGATCACGTGTGAAACAGCCAGGCTACAGGAACTGATTGAACTATTTTATCTGGGACAGTAATAAACCTGCCAGAGGTTGGAGAAGTCTGAGAGCTGAATAATTCAGAGTGGGAGAGGAAGCCATTAAGTATAGATTATCTGATGAGAAGGATTCAGACCATGATGTTGGAGTCTGACGTGAGAGCGCGGAGAGAGAAAGCGATAAGAGTCCCAGCGGACGGAGGAAGAAAACACTAATGCTATGATTTGTTCAGCCAAATATCTCTCCTTTCCCTCAGCCATGTTCTGCCCCCTCCTCCTCCATTAACAGCCCTCCATTAAAGTGAAATATCAGATGTGGTCGAACATGAACATTAACGCAGCTCCCATGACATCAGCGCCCAGCTTTGGCCAAAAAGACGGAAACTTTGGCACAAAAGCATCGACTCAGTGAGCGTCAAACTTTCTGAGATTACAACAAGCTGCAGCATCTGAGGAGACTTTAATTCCTTTACCTCGATGTGGAGTTTATGTAACGTTTCGTTCGCTTCCATTAGAGAACAGAGAGGGAGTAAACTTCACAGAAACTCTCAGAGTTGGATCTTTACTTTCTGTCTGATTAAAAAAAAAAAAAAAAACTCCAGCAGAGACCTTCAGCTTCCAAAAACAGGTATAAATATTTCATAAGCTGGCTGTATTTCACCGCTCAGTCCTTGCTTATGGACACTTTAATCCTCACGTATCAACACCTTAAAGGTCATTTTGAAACCAGCATCCATCCACAGCTTCTGTTTTTGTTTTTATTTCTCAGGACAAGTCCAGACATGTTACACCAAGTCACTCCAGGGAGTTAGCACTGACTCAGACTGATCATCTTAATGAAACAACCGGATACTCTCAATTATTCAATGTTATTTATGATTCTGTGTTTATTTTGTGCATATCTAATATTGTGTTTTGTTTTTTGATTGTTTGAGTCTGAGTTAAGACTAATTGATTGACTGATGTGAGTCTGTCTAATAAAAAGTAGCTGATACTACTTTGGGAGGGCAGCAAAGGTTGTCAGTTGTATAATAATTATTGTATATGAACAATAATTTGGCCCACTGTAGGATGCATAAATAATGAGAAAAAGGCAAAATGTTCAATGATGTGACTGTGTGCACTTAAAAGCATCTTTAGCAAAGTGACATTTTGATTCAGTCGTGGCTGATTGAGTATGGAGTCAGAATGAGAACAACAAGAATAATGGAAATTAATGCAGCTCAACGATAATACCCAACTGCAGCCATTGGTACTAAACAATACTCAACTTCCCTATTTTGCAGGATGGCACAGACCTGTTGCAGGCTCTGAGTCTGACAGTAAAAATAAATGTCAGATTGGAGACTTTTCACTGCAGAAGCATGAGAGAAAACATACAATTCATGTTAGTGACGGGAAGTTTAGCTCTTTTCTGGGAGCCGGTCTTTTGACTCCCGAATGGTTATAATTGCTTCATTGTAGCGTTTATTCTGTTACAAAATCCTTTGTACTTTTGTTTAGTGTCTTAATCAGACTTTTCCTGCACAAATTAACAAAAAACTGTGAACATATCCACAGAACAGAGCCAGAACCAAACTCAAGCATTTTTGTTCTCAGTGTAGGTTGGCTTTGAGACAAATCATTGAGCTGATCTGGTTTCTCCTCTCAGTGACTATTTGCCTTGTCTTTAGGAAGATTCTCTCAGAAGGAACAGATGAAGCCACGATACACAGCCTCCCTTCCATCACTTTCATCAGACATGGAAAAACGAAGGCCTTCAACCGCCACCAGCTCAGTGAAAGTGAAAGGAAAAACTTGAGAGCCGGCTCTTCTGATTCTCTCAGAGCAGATGCTTTCGTTCATGACACATCACTAATTCACGCCAAGAACCATGACAGAACGACTGTGTATCATTGTGAGGTGTGTTTCTCCTGCAGTGTCCTGAACTGAGTCGTCTTAAAGGAGCAGTACGTGTGTTTTTTGACTCCTCTCCTACAGTAGCTCTCCTCTGAATGAGCTGCAGCTGGAGGTGAGCAGCTCCTCTTTGCCTCCTGTGTGTAATAATGTTACACGGCTGCTGCTGGACAGATGTGCACCTCTCTGACTCACACACACACTCACACACACCTCCCTCCTGATATCCTTCCACACCTTGTTGATGGGACCGGATCTTCCCCGTGTTTCATCGGGGTGGGCTCCGTTTGACTCATGAGAGGGGTCGCGACCCGGGCCGTGAACTGCTTCCTGTTTCTGTTGAAGCGTTCTTCCGAGGCCTGAGGGATCACAGAGACGCTGTCGAGCAGACGGAGCACATCCAGCTCTGGGTTTGATGCTTCCACAGTAAAAAAAAAATAACATACATCAGCGGAGCAGGAGCTGGAAGCACAGAGAGTGATTATTTACTGCTCTGAGAGAGAAATATGTTCGCTCTGTCAGCTCTGAGCAGCACAATGTTCCCATGATCCTCTGCTTTCTGGAAGATATCAGACATGTTGGGTTCTACTACAGTGAACAAAGCAAATGGATAAAGATGAGCATCCAAATATGTAATATGCCAGACTACAGCATATGAATCATATTTACTACGTTTCAGTCTAAATATTCTCGACCAGTAGAGGATTAAAACAAAACAGCCTTTCTCCAAAATAAAACCAGAAACATATCTTCAGGAGACGACTCAGTAAAGCTGTAAATGTTTGACGTGGAGTCAGACTTCGATGCTAGAGACTCTGTGAAAGAAGAGCATCAGCTTAGACATTTATAAACCACCAGTTTTTAACTTAGTGTCAGTTAATCTCTCTTTCAGGCACACACATAATTAGAAATGGATCTTATGTAGATTTAAATGTGTGAAAAGATCTGGGACTGTTTATCTGACATTTAAGTTATATGACTCACAGAGCAGTACTGGCACATCTTCCTAGCTCCTTCTCCTCAGCTTGTAGGGAACATCAGGCCTAGCACCAGTAAGTTGAGTTAAATGAGGCATTAAAAGTGATAACAAGCTCCAAATTTGAGGATGATTAACAGGAATAAAAGACAGAGCTGCTGCAATAAGTGGCCACTGGAGCAGCTAAGCAACCAAAAAAAGAATAGTCAAGATTGAGGTCATGTCCACACATAGCTGGGTATCTGTGAAATTACATTTTTGTATGTTTAGTCCTGACATCCAGAGGAAAATGCAGTTTTATGTCACTGAAATCGATCTTTTCTGGAAACTCTGGCCGGAGTGAACATTTTTGGAAAACTCTGGTTACACCAGTAAACTGACTGTTTGGATCCTTAAATCATCAGTGGCCTACAGGTGCAAAAATGCTGCAAATACAGAAACTTGATGCAAACACAGAAAAGTGATGCAAATTCAGAAAAGTGATACAAACACAGAAAAATATTACAGATACAGAAAAGTGGTGCAAATATGGAAAATGCACCTTTTTGAATGAAAACACGTCACTTTTGGCAATAGCTCTTCTGTTTGAGACTTTTGCATCACTTCTCTGTATTTGCAGCGTCTTTGCACCTGTAGGCCACTGTACAAACATCATGTTGTGACAAAAAGCCATTTGGGTCAATAGCTGAAATTAAACATGATGAGCATGAATCCTGCAGCCATGTTAGTTTGAACATTGATGCAAACACTTCTCACTGCTTATTTCTTCAAGTGCATCTCATTCCTCACCTTGAAGAGCAAACTTTTTTATCGATACGAAAAAGAAAAAGATTCCAGGACAATGTTTAAATCCCTGGAGAAGAAGAGGGAGTGACGGGGCTTCAATCTGATTGGCTATTATAAGCAACAGGTGAGAGAGATTAGAACAGGAAGCTTAGGTTTGAATGTAAAATGCTTTAAAAGTGGAATAAATAAAGAGAGCAGGAGTTGCTCTTGTTGCTGTTGTTTCTGGTGAAGATGTTTTTCCTGCTCCTGGAAAGTCGACCTCGTGACTCTTCAGCTGTAAATCATCAGTAAGTGGAGTCATGTTCTCCATCTGAATACTCACTTATAAAGAAACGATTCCAGGTCGATATCTGCTCCGTCTGCAGTGTTCAGAGTTTCTTCTCCTGGTCTGATTCCTGGTCTCTGCCTCCTCTGACCTCCTGGTGCCCGCTGACAACTGTCATGCGCTGATTTAGGATTATTTTTAAATCAGGAGCTGTCGAGGTTTGACGAGGACGAGGATGGGGAACCCGGGTCCCTGAGGAGCTTGTAAATCTGGACAGTTTACTACAGAGAGGAGGGAGGGAAGGAGGGAGGGGGGGCGTCTCTCCTGGTCCCGGCCCAGGCCTAATCCCACAACTTCCTCTCCTCCGCCGGCCCACGCCGTAATGCATTTTCTGTAACTAATAGCCGTTGTTTCCCGATTGTCACGCTCCCATCCCTCTCTCCTGGAATGTGTGTTGGACAGTAGGATTGGGTGTTGGGCTTTAAAACTCTCCACAGACTCAGAAAAAAGACAGAAAGTGGTAGCTCAAGGTCTGGAATTGCAGTTAATATTAACACTACCCTCCTCCATTACCGCCTCCTTCTCCTCCCATGATTCCTTGCTCCACGGGTGCAGCGCCCCGGGGCCTCCTCTTCCGTCACGCTTGCCCCCTTTTCTGTCTGGAAACAGGAACACATGGATGTCAGTCCCCTCCGTTCTGCCAGCGTCCAGCACCTTTCAGCAGATACGCTTCTTTAATTAACCACGCCACTCCACGCCACGCACGCATGACACGCAGAAACACACGCTGCACGCAGGATGGCACACCCAGCGCCGTTTGGCAGCAGTCAGCAATCAATTCACACTTTTCAGAGCGAGTAACATTCTTCAGGACGCTTCCTGACAGGTCTGAGGTGGTGAGCTTAGAGCAAACGGCGAGCGTAGAGCAAACGGCGAGGAGGTCAAGTCGTCTTGAAACGGAGAGCAACAGGTTTTCGGGAAATTCGCCAACTTCTGCCCTGAAGTGATGAGAGCAGAGGCAGTAAAAACTCACCTGCCTTCAGCTGCTGGTGTCAACGTTTTATCAGACACATAAAGTGTGGAGGGATGACTCATTAAAGGGCAGTTACGCAAAAACAGACAAAGAAGAACGCTCCCAGAGGAGACGTTTTCAACAGGAAGGGTCAGAGTTCAACCTGTTTTCTCAGCTTCTTTAATCCAAAAACAACAAAAATCTCCAACGTCATTGTTTAGTTTCTGACTTTTACATGTTTCAGATGATTCTGTTGACGTCAAACCTTCATGACTATATTTGCATCCAAGTCCAAGCATCTCCTCTGCGTCAAACACCTTTGTTTGTATTTTTATGGATATTCGGGTGATTTAGTGCAGAAAAGAAAACATTGAGATTTTGCACAAGTTGTGCACAAATCTTGTCCTAATGGAAACAGGTGCAAGGCGCAATTGTGCAAAACTACAGAAATGTTGCTTTTATTTTGCAAAAACATGTAACAGAAACTAGTGTTTTATGGAAATGTGCAGAAATACAGAGGAAGTGAATCCATATCCATACTCAAGGTTGAGCATAAATGGACCTTTACCTGCTGCCCACCAAGGACACGGTTGCCCATAGAAACGCATACAGAATCAGACTTAACCGACCTGTAACGATCTGTTGCAGGCTACAGCGTCTGCATCAGTAACTTGGTTAAATCCTGCACTAAAGAAGGAAACTAACTCCTGCAGGTGTTCACTCTTTATTCTCCAAACTTTAACACTGAATCTCTGAACCATAAAACAAACTAACAGAGATTAAAACTCAGAGTCTGAGTGTGTCAGAAAGTAAAGACTGGACCAGGATGCACTGCTTCATCCATCAGAGGTGGACGGATGATGACAGCGCCTCATCGCCCTGATGATCTCGACGTCCTCCTTTAATCACGACGTTGAAAGAAACAACAACAAAGGTGTCAGCGCTGAAAGATAACCTCCACACTTCAAAGCTCTGCCTTAATCTGCGGCACAGGAGGCGACGCTGCGACGTGTGAACCCTGTGTTTTCACTAAAAGAGATCCAGGCTGACCCCTGAGGGAGGGGGGATCAGTCCCTGATGGGGGGGGGCTCAGCTCGGGTCCTCCTGCAGGTTGTTGGAGGGAGAGAGGAGCAGCGCGGTCAGGGCCAGGGGGTGAGAGGTTGGAGGGTGTGTGAGGAGGCCTATGACCCCCTGATTTGGCTCGGGGCCAGAGAGGAGGTCTCTGGTGGGGGGGGGCACTGCATGACCCGGTTTAAGAGTCAAACCTGACGCTAAAATTGAGACCCTCAAGGACAACAAAGTCACATTTCTACAGTGCACATTTTCTATAATGGAAACACAGGAAAGAAACATAAAAATTAAAAACTGGTTTTGTCAAATCTCTCTTTTTTGGCCCATTTTAAGTCAATATTTCTACTTTTTAATCTGAAAATATCGACTTTTTCCCCGTGAATTTGACTTTTTTGTCATAATTTCAACCATATTATTGTAATTTTTGACATTTTATCCATAGGAAATGAATATTTATCTCTAAATTTTAACTTTCCATCGCACAATTTTGACTTTTTTCTCAAAACTTTGACTTCTCTTTATATGACTTCTGTATGAAGTTTTAACATGTCTACCTTTTATCCTGTTTATTTCATCACTTTTACTTTATATCTCAAAGAAATGTTATTTAAGTTTGACAGTTTATCTCTTAGTTTCACTTTATATCTCAATATGTTGACTTTTTTCTTAAATCATGAACATTATCATAAAAGAAATTGATTTTCCGTCATAACTTTGACTATATTACCTCAAATTTTTGTCATTTTATCTCAGAATAATCACTTTTTTAACTCCAAATTTTAACTTTTTCTTAATATTTTTTCCTTTCTATCTAAAAAGTGCATCTTATTTCTCAAAATTTGAAATTCCTGGATGTTGTGGTTCACCTGTAGGTGAAATGATTGGGGGTGGGGGGGTGGGGGGGTGCAGGGAGTGAGACAAAGAGAGGGAAGAGCCAGGAACAGCCAGCTCTTCTCTTCTTCTTCTTCTTCTTCTTCTCTTCTTCTTTTAGAGCAGAGTGAATGAGCCTCTTTACTCCAACAGTCCAGACGAATCCATCATCAGCTCCATGTTCTCTCTACACTAACAGAGGGGGTGTTTAAAGGGGGGGGGGCTCTTTAAAGGGACAGGGGGGGTCTGGAACAAACCAGAGCGTGGGATTGAGGAATGAAGAGATGTGGCTCTATAATGAGGCATCAGCGTTCAGAGTTAAACTCCTGAAAACTTTCATCAGAGACGTTAAAGTGACTTCACTGAGATTATTGTTCTGCAGAAAACCAACGCTCTGCGCATCAGTCCAGATTTAAGGATTCAGCATCACTTCTTCACAAGTTATGAGCTTCTTATTTCTTTATTTAATTTTTTTAAAAACACTGGAGAAGAAGAACGACTGACGCAACTCTATTTCCGACAACAACCATCCAAACATTTACTTTTTTATGAATCTCTATTCTTTCAGACATATGTTGTTATCAAAGTAGTCTTTCTCAACTTTCTCTCCACACATTTCCTGTCACCTGCAAGCTGTCCTTCCAAAATAAAAGCATAAAAATCTTGAAGGAGGCAAAAAAAAAAAGAAACAAATAACTGAAAATAAGAGAAGCCAATGCCTGATTCTTTTTACTTCCTGTCTTTTTTCAAGAGTGTTTATCTTTCCAGTCTGTGCATGTTTAATTCTTATATTTGTTTCTTTGCATTTTCTTCTTACACTTTCTAGTTTGCTTCAATCCTTTCTTTGCTTTTAGATTCAAACATAAGTTCATGCACGATAAAAGGAACTTTGATTATGTGTAAAACTCTGCAGCATATTCTCACAGATGTGCATGTGTGTTATCATGAGCGCAGTTTTTAATGAATTTAGCCATGCCCCCCCCCCTCACAGAGATCTCCTCCTGCTCCTCCTGCAGCTCCTCATTATCACACTCTCTCCAAACAGCAGCGCGTCGCCTGGATCAGCAGCGTTTCCTCTTCACTGAAGCAACATTTGCTACTGTCCCTGATCCTCTGATGTCACCTTCAGCCAATTGTTGTTTACTCATTCAAGGCAATGAGGCCTAACACGAGGGGGGGGGGGGGGGGGGGGGGGGGGGGGGGGGGGGAGCAGGAGTCAATACATGTTAAAAATCATACTCCTCTTTTTGTTTTTCTCTTTGCAGAAATCTTCAAATCAGCTCAGGAGAAGATTATTCTGTGTGTGTTTAAGCCTGTAGGAGAGTTTACATTTTTTCATGTGTGTGTGTGTGTGTGTGTGTGTGTGTGTGTGTGTGTGAGGAGAGGTGAGGTGAGGAGAGGTGAGGAGGATGAAGTGCAAGTGATGACAAAATGCATCCTGGCCTCACACCTCTGTGCTTGTGTGATTTGAACCCAGAGAGACGGAGGTGTTAACAGAGGAAAGGCAGGTGTTATGTTTTCTCTATGTGCGTGTGTGTGTGTGTGTGTGAGAGCCATAAAGGAATAAATCCTGCAGACTAAATGACAGGACTTTTAAGACCTGAAGAATGAGGACTTGTTGCACCCTGACTCACACCTCCTTCTTCTGAATCCAATAAACTTCATTTGACATCACATTTCTCTCGTTATGGAGCATTTGTTGTTTAAAACGTAACAACAAACAAACTTTATAGCTATATTTAGAGACGTGTCTGTAAATCCTGGTTGTGTCCTACCAGTGCTCATCTACCAACTCCAACCTCACCAAGCAGAGCAAATGTAACCTGGCTCTTCATTTTATTGATAGACTCTCAGGTTTGAACAGATCACAAACACATTAGTGACTGTTTTAGCCTTTAGCCTGTGCTCTATCACTCTCCTGTTTATCTTTCTTCTTCTATTCAGTCCCTTTTCTGTCCGACAGTCCAGCTCCTGTTTTCACCACTACGACTAAATATATCACAGAAATCTGATCAACTTCGTCGACTGTCGTGTTGTTGTCATGGAAACTGAAACTTGCTGTGAATCAATCTGGTCCAGTTCAACCGGATTGGGAAGCTGAGAAGTAGCATTTAGAAATAATTTTTTTGTAGCGCTGATGATCTCATTTTAACCCTCTGATGCATGAATTATGAAAGTCAGTGTCAGGATTTTTCCCCTTGAGTGTTTTTATTTGTAAAACATTTCAACGTAAAACAGTGTGAACTTAGTGTAAATATGAATTTTTTTTTGTTATGCTTTGCGAAACATTTTAACTCTCTTTCATCCATTTTAACACTGAGTAATTTATAGTTTATACGCTTTTCACCCTCAAACGTTTGTCTATAACTTTTAAAATATATATATGTTTGGAATACAAAAGAAAACATTTCTTCAGGCCCAAAGAAGAATAAAAATATCCTGACACAGGCTAATGTGAATTTCCATCACATGAAGCATTGAGTTTAGGAGTAAATAACTTTGAAATAGGTTCAATCTTTGGTGATTTAAAGAGTCTTATCAAGATCAGAGTTATTGTTTGTTCATTTATACTCATCATCCTTCAAAATAAAAGCCTTCTCCGCTTCTGTATCCCAGTGTCTCCTGGTTCAGTTTTCACGCTTATTTCTTATTTCCACCTCCAGTAGATGCACACACACGCACAGAGAGTCTGAGCCCTCTCACACACACACACACACACACACACACACACAGACACACACACACAGCTCTGTTATAATGAGCAGAGCTGAGCTGAGGCCCAGATGTTTTGGCCTCTCTGTGGGCAGCCAGCAGCAGCCGTTCCCGCTCTGTGGGCCCCCGGGGGGATCGGGCCTGTGTACGGCCCTCCAATAATCAACACAGCAGGGGGGCCCACCCCCCCACTGCTACTGTTGTTTACTGCTGTTTGTTTTGAGCCGCCTGCCTCACCTCTAAAGGCCGTATAATGCGGCGGCGCTGACACTCAGAGCCACTGGAAATGTCTGTTTTCTGCAGCAGAGCAACGAGGGCTGACAACACACAGGAAACTAATGTGGATAATGCAGCGAGCTGCCGGGAACACCGGGAACGCCGGGGCACGCCGAGCACCGAGCTGTCNCTTATTTCCACCTCCAGTAGATGCACACACATGCACACACACGCACACAGAGTCTGAGCCCTCTCACACACACACACACACACACACACAGCTCTGTTATAATGAGCAGAGCTGAGCTGAGGCCCAGATGTTTTGGCCTCTCCGTGGGCAGCCAGCAGCAGCCGTTCCCGCTCTGTGGGCCCCCGGGGGGATCGGGCCTGTGTACGGCCCTCCAATAATCAACACAGCAGGGGGGCCCACCCCCCCACTGCTACTGTTGTTTACTGCTGTTTGTTTTGAGCCGCCTGCCTCACCTCTAAAGGCCGTATAATGCGGCGGCGCTGACACTCAGAGCCACTGGAAATGTCTGTTTTCTGCAGCAGAGCAACGAGGGCTGACAACACACAGGAAACTAATGTGGATAATGCAGCGAGCTGCCGGGAACACCGGGAACGCCGGGGCACGCCGAGCACCGAGCTGTCAGAAATGATGTTTGGGCTTGTTTTTCTGCAGAAAATTGGTTTCTTTCTCTTTTTTTTCTCAGCATAATAAAAATATATCATCATCCAAGTGAGACAGGGGGGTAATAAAAACCTGACATGATGGATAAATGGATCTTTGTTCAGACACTGAGAGTTTGAAACTACAGAATAAATGACTGCAGGTGTTTTCATATTCTGCACAGAGTCCATGGGTTTCTCTTTTTCCAACTAGACAGCAAAGATATGAGACCTGATGGTTTCTCCTTCTCTGTTTACTTTAAATCTTCTTCACTCTTTAAAGAAACTAGATATATGCCCGACCATAGGGCAGATATATGCTCTGCAGTTATTCTGCAGTGATCTGTTCAAACCTGAGAGTCTATCAATAAAATGAAGAGCCAGGTTACGTTTGCTCTGCTTGGTGAGGTTGGAGTTGGTAGATGAGACCTGGTAGGACACAACCAGGATTCACATACAAAGTTGGCTTGTTGTTATTGTCAAACAACAGGGCGATGTTACTGTTACCACGTTTTCTGTGTGGTACAAAGTCGTCTTGAACAATGAAAAATAGTGTTGAAAAGAAGATCTACTCTCTATTCATCTGTCAAAACAAATACATGATTCTCCACAGTCACTTTAAAGAAACATAAACAATCATCAGAAGACTCTGTACGCTGTGTTAAATCAGTTCTAATGCGTTTTTATAATAAGTTCATGATATTAAATCATCTGTTGTGGATTTTTTTAATCAAATACATCCTTCAAAGTGGGGATAAATCTCATGGGTAAGGTACAGCAGGTCAGTCTTCTTGTAGTAGCCACAGTAGAACTGATACTAACTACTGTGTTAGAGCGCCCTCTGCTGGTTCAGATCTGCAACTGCATGAAAATAAACTCAATGTTCATTATGACCCTGTAATTTCCTTCAGACACTCACTTTTACATGCAGATGAGACTAAATATCTAAAAGTCTAATGATTAAAAGTGCTCAAATACAACTTTCAGATCTGGGATTAAAGAAGTGTGACACTTAGACTCAAGAAAGCAGAGAAATACAGCTTAAAAATGTCTAATATTGCCAATGACCTTTACATATCTGGTAGTAGAATCTTCTTACTGACATTTTACCAGCTTCATCAAAAGGAAACTTCACTCAGATGCTAAAAATAATCTTAGATCATTTTAAACTCTAGTAACCTTTCACCTTATCATACTTTGTTCTCCTAAGGTCAAAAAGTAAAACTTCAATCTCAGTTTAGCTGTAAAAGATAAATTTATAGGAACCATTTGTTAACAAAACAGAAACTCAGAGCATCAGAAATTTCACTACTTCAAACATTTTCTCTACATCCTTAAAGCTTTTTCAACAACCAGTTTCTAAATGTTTGTTCTTTCTTTTTGTGTTGGAACAGACAGTTTTATTTATGGAGCTTTGTAAATAACAGATTCTCTCTGTAAAATATGTGAAGACTTTGTGATCAGATGTTTAGTTTTACAAAAAAAATACAAGAAGACAACTGTCACTTTGTTCCTCCGATTTATTATGAAAATGTACAGGGGGATTAACGGTAGGACTTCTGGTAGCGGGCGCGGGCTCCAGGTCCACCAAACTTCTTGGACTCGCAGCGACGTGGATCAGCGACCAGCAGAGTCCTGTCGTACTGGATCAGGATGTCCTTGATCTCCTTCTTGGAGGCTTCGTCCACATCTGCAGAGGGAGGAGAGGAGTTAGTCTAAGTGCTTTTGGATTTTAACAGAAGAAAATGTCGGTCTTTAAGATTTCCCAGCCTGATTTCAATGAGTTTTAGGTCAAAGTTGACATGACAATAACCAAAGATAACGGCAATGACAGCAGGATGAAGTCAGTATTTTTATTCTTATTTAGTTTTACATTTATTTCCACCAGGTTGGTCCTTCTTGTTTGTTTGTTTTTTCAGAGGGAGACTTGGCTGAGACTGTGCAGCAGCAAAAAACCACAAGTCCCAGAAACACAGAAAGCTGAGGCACAATTCACAAGCATTAAATTAATCCACAAAATACGTAGAAAAGAAAAGAGCAGTTCCCATCAAGTCTGCAAGAATTAGACTTTGTGTGCTAGAGAATCTTGTTCTGCACTGACTGCCTTTTTTAGGGATTAGGGAAATTAATTTCTATGTAACTAGATTAAAGTTAAACTGAAAGCCACGCATGGATGGAGGCTGGAAATGAAGCTGTAGTTGACAAAACAAACTGAAGCAGATGCATTTATGATCTAACTGGTGGAATAAAAACATTTTATGGTTTAAAGTTTGAGGATTAAACATAAACAGATGGAAATATGGGAGTTAGATCGGCTCTATGATTCAAAAATAAGCCCTCTTCTTGATTAGACTTGAGTCAATCTTCTCAGAGAAAATCAGTTTGCCTCATTTTTGGGGTTAAACTGAGTTAGTTTTAGTATTAACAAACTCAGAGTTTCTCTCATTTCAGGGTTTCTAATCTCCAAATGCCATATTGCTTCCTCAATGTCTATTCATAGACATATTTCACAACGTGTTCATCATTTGTCAGTAAAACCAAACTGAATGAAGTCTGTAAATGAATCAATAACACTCTTTAACTTGAGGGCATCTTTAATTCTTAGGTAAATATCTTCCAGTCTGCCAATGATCGTACTTATTATTCCCACGCACTTTACAACACATTTGTACTCACATTTCTGGTAGTAGGCGACCAGGGATTTGGAGATAGCCTGGCGGATAGCTGTAGAAAACAAAAACATGCAGGAATAAGAGTCGAGTCGAAGGAAAAACATGAGCCTCTTAATAATAAAAGTAAATATGAGTGAGTGCTGAACGTACCGTAGATCTGTGCCACATGTCCACCACCCTTTACTCTGACCCTGATGTCAACTCCAGCAAAACGCTCCTTTCCCAACAGCAGCACTGGCTCCAGGAGCTGCACAGAGATGAAAACAGGGAAACATTAGACGATAAAAGGAGTCATGTTTAGTTACAGGCTGATTCTTCTTCTTCACTGATGCTGTTCTTACCTTGTACTGGAGAGTAGCGGGCTCCACCATCTCCAGGGGTCTGCCGTTCACCTTGATCAGACCATTCCCCCTTTTGCAGTGAGCGACGGCGGTGGCGGTTTTCTGACAGAAATGATAAAATAGTGTAAGAAAACATCGCTCTCCTCCTGAGCTGATTCATCTCTGAAAACATATTTTCCCATCAAGTTCATGATCTCAATGTCAAATTCTTTTCAACACAACCTGATGTTCAAATACCAGATTATAAACCCTAATTATAGCCACACTGACCTATAAGCTTCTACATTATATACAGAATATATAATATATACGAGACAATGACGTGACGTCCCCTTTTTTGTGTCAGAGTGCAATATTTCCTTCCATCATGAATTGAGTATTTCATCACATGTATTTCTTTATTCTATGAAACCTGTGTTATTTGAACACATCTTTAAACTATTAAAATATAACATGTTTTTTTGTGTTTTGGTTCCTCAAACCCCCAAAATGTCAGGTGGTGCAACCGTCCTGACAAGTATCCACAGTAATTAAACTCTAAAACTTGAATGTCAGTTATTGTAAATGGAAATTAAAAATACAGTGGCATTATTTTATGCTTGAACCTTTTTAAATAAAACATTCTTTGCAAATAAAAANAGCCCAAATGACATTTGTGACCAAGTGGAAAAGTTTGTAGATTTCTCTGAAATACTGATAAAAAAGGTTTTTTCACTTCATTGGTGACTGGAACAATTTCCATGTCAGGTGGTACAACCAATATAATAATGTGAAATGTTATTTTAACATCAAATTATTTATCTGATTCACAAATAAAACAAATGAAACACAAAAAATGAAAATGTATGAGTCACTACAGACACTTGAGAGATACTTGCCAATAATTTCACACAGAAAAAATAACAGGAACATATAAATATATTTTCATATATTTGGTTGCACCACCTGACATTTTTGGGTGCTCAAATTAAAAATACTAAAAAATAATGAAGCTAAAAACTTTGAAATGTTGGTCATTTACTGAAATCTGTTAGAAAACATAATTCTTCACTCAGAAATATGTTTTTATCCATTTTCAAAGAACTTTTTAAAAATACGTTTATAGACCCTCTTTTTGTCATTGACCCACTTACAGAAGCTTCTATTTTAACATTTACAGGTGAATCTGTCTCCTGTTGATTTGTTCACATTACAATCATCAGTTAATGTGGTTTCACGTGTTTACATGTCAATAGGATGGTTTAAGAGCAATCATATTATATTTAAAAAAGCTGCTTCTAGAAGGATAAACAGGGCAGGTTTACCTAAATCAGATCACAGATGCTCATTTATTTAACTTTTTCTTTTTTATTATGATGATAAGAGGCCAACATGCTGAGCTAACTGTGCTAACAGCTACATCACAGTAGACCGGTGCTTACATTAGCATCTACTTCACAGGTAATTCAGAAGAAGAAGAATTAAAATCAGTCTCTAATGAGCTCTCGGTTTAATTAAAAGTCATATCGATTTATTTCAGAGTTACTTTCTGACATATTTTAGAGTAAACGTCCTCCATGCTAAGTAGCTTAGCCACCACATGCTAACAGAGCAGCGCAGCCATAACAGCACATGTGCAACATTTTCTTTTATTTTACTCACTTTACGTCCAAAAACCTGGACAGACTGCATAGGACCCTTGCACGGCATGATTCTGAAACACACAGGGACCAACAGTTAGGTTGTAAAGCGTTTTAAAATAACATTTATAGGTGTTTTTGGATGAAGAACTTACAGCGCAGATGCTTCAGCGGAACCTACGGAGCGAGAAGAGACAGACGGGGTTTCCACGGCGCAACATCAGGGGCGGCAGCACGACACCTCACACAGGTTTTACGGCAGGTTTTTTTTTTTTTCCATGGAAACTTTACTGTCAAATGTAAACAATCAAAGTGAAAAATAATGATACATTTAATTTTATTCTACAGAAAAAAAGACATGGGTCTTTCTAGAAATTCCTATTGAAGCCCATTTCTGCGAGTTATAAAAAAATAAAAATGGAAACTTGGCCTTGTTCGCATTTTTTGGCCCTTATTAGTTAAAAATTAATGGTTAAAACACTTTGAGATTGAAAATTCAAAATTCAAAACTTTGAGATTAAGAGACGAAATTTTAAAATAAGCCAAATTATAATATTATAAAGTCGAAATCTTGAGAAAATGAAGTCAAATTAATGGTAAAAAAATAATAATAATAAAATAAAATATAGGTAAAAGTACAAATTTTGTTCTTTAATCCACTTTTTATCTTAAAATTTCAACTTCATATGCGCAAAAAAAAAAAAAAAAATCAACATAGCCAGATTCTCTCATTCCTTTTTTAGTTAGTGACATGAAAAAAGCTTACAGAAAGGACATTTAATATGAATTAATCAGAGGTGAAAATACAAGAAAGATCCTGCAACAGATAAGTTAGATTCAATTTATCAAAAAAAAAAAAATAAATAAATAAAAATAAAAGCAAGGGAAGAAAATAGTTGAGAAACTTTGGCAAGGAATCCTTTTTATTACCTTTTAATGCCATTTTTGTTAAGAGAAACATTTTTTTTATTCTTTTTATTACATTTGGGTCCACAAGAATGATTTTTGTTTTTAAAATGCTTATTTTCCACTTAACAACAGATTTCTCACATCTTGATAACTAGTGAGGAATTATTCGAGATCAAGATAAAATTTAAGCTATAGTGCTATGCCTAATACTGACATGCTGATTATATGCTCTGTCCCTGATAAAAAAAAAATATATATATATATAAAACTAAAATAAAAGGAAGAATGGAAGAGTTTTGAAAACTTAATTGAAAATATTTGTTTGCGAGTTAATTGTTCCATAAATAAATAAAGTAATTAGAAATAAAAGATTCCACCTTAAGCTGTGATGTGTGAATAGAAGTCTGGCCAGAAATCAGCTGATGTAGTAGAGTCTTTTGTGTCTGAATCCTAACACAACAGCGCCCTCTAGTGTTGGTGAAATGAACAGCTTTAATGTAAGTGTGACATCATCGGCCTCAGCTGTTTCACCAACAAAGATCAGAGCAGAGAATCAGCTTCCTCTGCATTAACACATGATAGCTTATACACACAAAAACCCCCACAAACATTTACATCTTGTTTTCATCTTGACTTTATTTTTTTAAGCTTCAAACCACAAAGATCAGGGTTCAGTTTGTGTTTGGGGACGAGGAGGCCGAGGTCAGAGAATGGGAGCAGGACGTGACATGGGAAAAAGGAAGTGGTTAGTTTTTGATATCAGACTCTTGTTCACCAGAGACAGTGTTTGATCTGAATGACACTTTCTCACCAAACCTTTTAAACGGACGCTCGTCTTTGTTTTTAAGCACATTCAGCTGCGTCTTACCCTGAAAGGAGGGAAGCAGCGGCAACGACAGAGCTGTTCCTGGTTCAGAGAAGGACTGATTCTGTACACAGTGGTGTGAGTCATGTGTGTGATGTGCAGAGAAACCTATACCTGACATTTATAGAGCCAGGCTGCTGTTTACAGTCAGGGCCACGGGTGAGACGGCACCTGGCTTCTTTTACTGTCAGAGGGAACGAGTGGTTACCTAGAGGGAAGTGTGAGAGTGTGGATCAGTGGGTTCAGATGCATTGTGTAAAACATAAATAAAAGCTACGATTGTTCTAACTGTTAACTGTCAAACTTAACTGTTTCTTATGCAAATATTCACTCATTTGGAATGTGATGCTGCAACTTTACAGCAAAAACTGAAATCTAAGTCCAGGAAAATGTCTTATTTCAAGATATTTAGAGACAAAAATGAGATTTGCTTGTAACAATTCCAAAAAATCTGCCAGTGGGGTGAGAAAAAAGACATTGTTCTATTTCAAGTAACTTAACATGCAACTTTTTCTTATCCCATTGGCAGATTGTTTTTACCTGTTTCAAGCGATTCAGACCTAATTTTTGCCTTTAAATAACTTGAAATAAGACATTTTTTCTGGACTTGTCAGTTGAATGTGGCTCATGTAAAGAATAATAAGACATTTTTTGCTAAAAATAAGACATCAAGACTTGCTTAGATTTCAGTTTTCGCAGTGTTGTTACTAAAAAGTTGTTGCTGCAGGCAGGTCAGTCTAGTAGCTGCACTCTTCTACGACAGAGCCACGCTGTTGTAACAGGAGCAGAATGTGTCTTGGTTTCATTGTCTTGCTGAAATAATCAGGGACGTCCCTGAAAAAGACAAAGTGTCTTGGATGGCAGCAGATGTTGCTCCAAAACCTGTTTGTACCTTTCAGCATTAATGCTGCCTTCACAGATACTGGAACAGTTACCCATGATGCCATGGGGCACTAACACACCCCCATACCATCACAGATGCTGCTTTTGAACTTTGACCTGAGAACAATCCTGATTGTCCTTTTCCTCTTTGGCCCTGAGGACACCACGTCCATGATTTCCAAAAAGAGTTCTGCAGCGTTTGTGTGTGTTGTTGATGTCTGACTTTGGATTTGCATGGTAGAGTTTGAACTGTCACTTGTAGATGTAGTGATGAACTGTGTTAACTGACAATGGTTAAGACTTCACAAGGACTCGGGTGCACGATTATAGGAAATGTGTTACTACACCCAAAAATTACGTCGCGGCGGACTCCCCAGTTAGGTCACGGCCATTCAATGTTGGTTTTGGGCCTTGCTGCTTACGTTTCTCTGAATCTTTTGATGATATTATGGTCTGTAGATGATGAAATCCATCAATTCCTGCAGTTGGACAAAGCTGAGAAACATTGTTCTTAAACTGTTGGACTTAAACTATTTCAAGTGTAAAAATCAGAAAATGTGTCTGTAAAACATTGAAGGATGTCTGTTTTCTGCTGCTGGAGGAGGACGAGGCTCTGTCTGTCCTGGTTCTTCCCCTTTAAGGTTTTGCGTGACAAGCCTGAGGAGTTCATAAGCCAACAGATAAATCTGAAGGGATGTAGCTATAGATTGAAGGAGCCAGTTTCCACAACAGAGAGACGCTGACAGAGGAAGCTCAGAGCGGGAACAGCGAGCTCGGTGATAAGCTCAAAGATAAACCTGTGTTTGTGTTGTGGGTCGGGGGGGCGCTCTGTCTCTGTCTGTGTAGGAAACGTGTTCAGACCCAGAACGTCTCTGATTTCCTGCTCTGGATGACGGACACATGAACCCAACAATCTCTCTGTGACTGTCAGCTTCACCTGACAAAACCCAGATCGCCCAACTATGTGAGCGAAAAAGCCAAAAACTCATCCTGTGCACCAGTGTTTCTCAACCTGTGGGTCGTGACCCCACATGAGGTCACCTGGAGTCCAAACAGGGTCCTCTGAAAAAATTGAAAAAAAGAAAAGTTTCAAAATTACCGATAATATATGGGTTTTTTTTTTTGTGAATGTCTTCTTTTTAAGATTAAAACACAACACTATGACTAGCTTTATTCTATGTTTAGGTATTGAGTCCTTGATATTTTATAATAAGTACTTTAGTATTTTAAGTATTTAAGTATGTTAAGCATTTAATTGAGTGTTTTAGTACTTTAATCATTTTATAATTGACTATTTTGGTATTTATAGTGTTGAATCATTAGGTATTTTAGCATTTCATTATTTGGTATTTTAGTATTTTATTATGAAGCATTGAAGAATTTTAAGCATTTTATTAATATTGATTGTTATATGTTATTATTTTATTTTATAATATAATTTCAGTATTTTTAGAATTTTATAATTAAGTATTTCAGCATTTTTGGTATTTTATAAGTATCTATTATTTAGCTTTTCAGAATTTTAAGTGCTTTATAATTAAAAAAAAATATTCTATAATTAATTCTTTTAGTATTTTTTTAACCTCATTATTAAGTGTTTTAGTATTTCAAGTACTTATTATTTCGTTTTTTCTGAATTTTAAGCATCCAAGCAATTTCATTTTAATTTCATTTTCCTGGATTCAGTATTTTAGCATTTTAAGCAGTAGACCAAATATTCTCTTCAATACTGAACTGCTGATGGGTTTTTTTACCTTTGTCTACAGTTGTTTACATTGTTCCCTTTGAGACAAATTAAGTTTTATTTTTACTTTATGTACAGTAAAGTCTATACTCTGATCAGGAAAAATTAATTTGTCGCTTTGTGCATTAATTCTGGATACTCAGAACAACTAAGGTAAAAACTTATTTTTGGAAAAATTAAATATCTGTGGGTTCCCTTGAAGTCAGTGCTGTTAAAATGGGGTCAGGGCCCAAAAACTTCGTGGTTGGCTGCAGTGAAGTGAAGGTGGTTGGAGCAGAGTTTGTGAAGTGGCAGATTCAGTGGGAGCCTCCAGCAGCAGCCGAGTCTGTAGCCACCAGTAAAAGAGCTGCAATAAATAAAGACCACGCCATATATGGGCATTTCCTCTGGGCGGCCTTGTGGAAACACATCACCTGGAGGCGCGACCCCTCGACCTCGTCCTGTCACAGCACCCTGAGCATGAGACAACACTCTCAGATTTACAGGGAGGAGATGCCGTTCCCGGCCGCCGCCGCCGCTCATTTGACCATAATAGGCCTTCGCTGGTAGAAAAAGTGTTGCGGGTAATTGAAGTTTCCCCGAGCAAGAGGAGAAGATCTGCTAAAGCCCGGTGGGCGGAGGAGGCCGGGACGGGGCGCGAAAAAGGTTTTGTGAGGTATACAGAAGCTGGGTCGTCATGGCAACGGGAGAAAACTCAGGGGGAGCTCATGAGGCAGAAAAAAAAGCGTCTTTAGTGGAGATATGAAAACTGTGAATCTGCAAGTCAAGAGAAATATGATTCGAAGCAACAGGGCTTACCTTTTATATCCCTGAGCAGGGACCCAGAAATAACTCAAGCTCATCCTTTACTGAGTGTACCTGCGTTTCCATGACGACCCCAGATCACTGACTCATCTTTTCTGCAAAACACATACAAAATTTAACTTTTGCAAAATAAGACAGTCATAACTTTGATTGTTTTTGTCTTATTTCTAGTTAAACATTTCCTTTTGCATATGCACTTTTGTGTTTACAGCGAACAAACGTCCTTTTTTTTTGATCATGAAATTATGTCTGAGATGACTTTATAAAATTCCCCCAAAATTTCTGGGTTTTTCTCAGCTTGTTTCACAGACTATTGATATTTATTATGAAGCAAAACTGCACTGATCTACTGACATTATCCTGATTATTCACCAACCTGTCAAAATGTTGAGAATGCGTGATGTATGGCCAATATTAAGTTGAAATTTTAGGATTAAAAAAAAGAGTCAAAATTTGGGGAAAACAAGTCAAATTTTTGGGATATAAATTCAAAATTCTGATATGAGGAGTCAAAAATTTGAAATAAAAGTCAACATTTTGGGATAATATATCAAAATTCTGAGGTAAAAAGTTTAAAATTTGCAGATAAAGAGTCAAAATTGTAAGAATTAAATTTAAAATTTCAAGATATAAACCCAAATTGATGGATAAAGTCAAAATTTCAAAATAAAAGTCAACAAATTGGAATAAAATATCAAAACTCTGAGGTAAAAAGTTAGAAAATTTGCAGATAAAGAGTCAAAATTGTAAGAAATAAATTCAAAATTTCAAGATATAAACATAAATTGATTGATAAAGTCAAAATTTCAAAATAAAAGTCAACATTTTGGGATAGAATATCAAAATTCTGAGGTAAAAAGTTAAAAATTTGCAGATAAAGAGTCAAAATTGTAAGAAATAAATTCAAAATTTCAAGATATAAACCCAAATTGATGGATAAAGTCAAAATTTCAAAATAAAAGTCAAAGTTTTGGGATAGTTGGTCAAAATTCAGAGATAAAGAGTTAAAATTTTGAGAGAAAAAAAATCAAAACAGTAGGATTAGCAAGTTAACATTATAAGATTTAAATCCCAAATTGTAGGATTAAGTCAAAAATATGAGCAAAAAAAGGCAAATGTTGGTTAAAAACTCAAAAAAGACTTTTGTGTTCTGTAATACAACCCTATATTTAAGTTTTAACATTCTACTACTACAGTTTTAAACTCTATTAAATCAGTTTCTATACTCTTTTTTTTCCGTTTCAAACTCTATTTTTCAGATTTGAGACTCCATTTATCAATTTTAAGACTTTTTTCAGTTTTAAAACTTTATTTTCAGTGTAAAATCCTATTTTAATCAAAATTCTGAGGTAAAAAGTTAAAAATTTGCTGATAAAGAGTCAAAATTGTAAGAAATAAATTCAAAATTTCAAGATATAAACCCAAATTGATTGATAAAGCTAAAATTTCAAAATAAAAGTCAAAGTTTTGGGATAGTTGGTCAAAATTCAGAGATAAAGAGTTGAAATTTTGAGAGATTTTTTTTAGTTTTGTCATTCTATTCGTTCAGTTGTAATATTCTAAATATAGGGTTTAACATCCTAATTCAGTTTTAAAACGCTATTAATTCAGTTTTTATACTCGTTTTTTTCCGTTTAAAACCAATTTTTGAGTTTCAAGACTTTTGTGTTCTGTAATACAACCCTATATTTAAGTTTTAACATTCTACTACTACAGCAAATTTGAGATAATTTAGTCAAAGATATGAGATAAAAAGTCTAAACTCTGAGGTAAATAGTTAAAATTCTGAAAAAAAGTCAAAATTTTGAGGTACAAAGTCGAATTTTAAGACAATCTTTTTTTCTCTTTATCTCATAAATTTGACTTAGATTTTAAAATCTTGACTTAATATGATGGGAGAAATCCCCTGGTCTGTTTCCTGGTCGGTCTTTGTGTCATGGCAGCAGTAAATATTGTGGTCTGCTGGTCCGGCTGGCGGCTCAGGGCCCTGAAATGTGGCCTGGTATTGAACCCAGTTTGGACTTGAGCCTCTTCCATTAATTTGTCTATTTCAGCTGGTGCATTTACAGCATAGCGACGAGTCTGCAGCTGTTCTCTGCTCTGTCTGCTTCATGAGGTGAACGAGGTGAACGAGGTGAACGAGCTCAGGGGTCAGCGGAGACTCTGGTCTGTCATCCTCAAATGCTCCGAACGTTTTCCACAACATTAAGATCTGAAAATACAAGAAGAACACTGATATTTGAAAACACACCTCTTTAATTTGTTTCTGTTAACTCTGCAGAGTCGTAGAAATGTTCCTCTGGACTGTCAGACAGAAGAGAAGAAGAAAGATAAACAGGAGAGAGATAGAGCACAGGCTAAAGGCTAAAACACGAGCTGAAGGCTGCTTTTTTGAGCACGCATCATTTCGACATTTGCAGCCAAAAACTACATTAAAAAAATGTTTAGCTCATTACAGTTTGTCTCTTTTGAAAGCCTGTTTCCTCTAGTTAAAAAATAAAAATGAAAAAGTTGCTCTGCTTAGAATTTTTTTGCCTTTATGGGGTCAAAATTATGAGATAAAGACTTGAAACTTCAAGTTAATAACATTGAAATTTGGAGATAAATATGAGATTTGAGTTTATTATGTTGAAATTTGGAGTTGAAAAGGTGAAATTTGAGTAAATTAAGTCAAATTTTTAGATTAAAGGTTGAAATATCGGGTCAATAAAGTCAAATATTGTGATGAAAAGTTCAAATTTCAAGTTTATAACATTGAAATTTTGAGATAAATATGACATTTGAGTTTATTATGTTGAAATTTGGAGTAAAAAAAGGTGAAATTTGAGTATTTAAGTCAAATTATGTGATGAAAAGTTGAAATTTCAAGTTTATAACAGAAATTTTTAGATAAATTTGAAATTAAAGTTCATAAAATTGAAATTTGGAGTGAAAAAGATTGAATTTTGAGCCAATAAAGTAGACATTTTGAGACAACAAGTCAAATTTTTTAAGATAAAACTTAAAATTTTATCGTTAAAAAGGTAAATTTTCGACTTTTAATCCTAAAATTTTGACCTTTTAACTCAATTTTGACTTCTTCACTCAAAATATTGACTTTATCAACTCAAATTTTCATCTTTTATCTCAATATTTCCACTTTATTAACACAAAACAAAAATTTCAGCAGGCATTTTTTTTCTCCTAATTGGCAGAAACAGGCTTCCGTAGTCTCCCCTTGTTGGCGACTGTAAAATTGTGCGAAACAAAGATTTATTTCTAGTTTTATCAGGGTTACTTTTGCAGAAATATAAAATCAAATATTTGCATGTCAGTGTTCAGTTACTGGAGGAATGTATGTATTAAATTTGCTGATTAGACAAAGTGAGGAATAATGTTTTGTCAGTTGGTGTCAGTTATTTTTCAGTGAGAGAATAGAAACACTTAAAGAGCTCAGTGTTGAAGCTGCAGACTCTTGTGGTGATTTATGGCGTGAGGAGGGAAAACTCTTCAGTTCTGCTGCCATTATTTAGAGTAAATGAGTCGCAGCACGACACCAGAAACAGAAACAGAAACGTTCCATCCTGCTGAGTCAAACTCGCTCCTTACACGTTTCATCAGGACGTTGTAGTTTGTGCAGCGACGAAGACTTAAAGCTGAAACGTTGAGTTTGTGGAGCTGATGTGGCAGCGGAGAAACAAACACACACACTGTACTTCCCCTCCATCAATCACACACACACACACACACACACAGAGCGCCCACACACTGCTCCATCAGCCTCCCTCTCTCCTCTCTCTCTGTGAGTGTGTGGGTGGGTGTGGGGGGGTGAGGGTGAGGCCATGTGGGGTCTGGATGACTTGGAGAAGGTCACAGTTACAGTAAAGCTCTCTTTATTCCTCTCAGAGTTTCTATCAGATGGACTCAGGAACACGACGCTCCGACAACATCTGGGAGGACGAGGGCGAAGATGATGAAGCAGAGTTTCAAATTAACCCCTTACATCCCAACAAAACTATGTTTCAAAACTTATAACTCAGGGATGTCCAAACTAAGGCCCGGGGGCCAATTGTGGCCCATCGTCTACTTTCTTGCAGCCCCCAGCGTTCATCTTACAATGTAATAATTTTGTCACTTGAATTAATCATGTTCTAATTCTATACATTTACAGTCTCTGTCAAGTGCTTGAAAACAACCTTAACATATCTGGTAACATCTCACAAAGATTTGGACAGTGCATAGGCTGGTTTTGTAAAGCTAAAGTTTGATGCAATCTGCAAAAACTTAAAAACTCTTACAGCTGACATGTTTAAATAACATTTGGAAAAATGCAAAAATGTGCTTTGTGAGCATGAGGATTAAAAAAATCATACATGAGAGGACAAGACTGAATTTAAGTTATGAAATGGTAAAGAAAAGACAAGAGTTGCTGCATAAAATGGTTCAGAATGCAGCATCTAAGATATTTGGGGTTAAATCATTTTTTTATAATTGCCTTATAAACAAAACAATAAAATCTAGATCCTATTCTTGCCATAAAAAATTATAACATACTTTTTCCAGGTTAGGGTTTATTTCATGGGTCTGCAATTATAAGTATGTTTGACTTAACCATTTTTTGTTTGTTTGTTTATTTGTTTTTGTCTGAAATTATTTAAAAGAAGCAGCTCTCAAATAGAGCACTCATTTGTTATTTTCATTGTTAATAAAAATGTCAGTAAGAGCTGATGGCCCTTGGTCATTTACAGAGTGTCTAATATGGCCCTTTTGGAAAAAAGTTTGGACACCCCTGTTATAACTGAAAAACCATGATGTCAAAACTCATCAGGACTGATTAGATTTCAGTTCTTACACTGCGAAAACGGAAATCTAAGCAAGTCATTCTGTCTTATTTGTAGCAAAAATTGTCCTATTGTTCTTAATTTGAGCCACATTCACCAGACCAGGTCATAAAAATGTCTTATTTCAAGTTTTTTCAAACAAAAATGAGGTGTAAATTGCTCGTAACAAGTCAAAAAAATCTGCCAATGGGATAAGACGAATTCACCCGGGAAGTTTCTTGAAATTAGAAAGATGTCTTAAAACAAGAATCTTTTATCTTATCCCATTGGCAAATTTATTTTACTTGTTACATGCAATTCAGACCTCATTTTAGTCTTGAAATAACCTGAAATAAGACATTTTCCTGGGCTTAGCAGAACAATGTAGCTCATATCAAGAATGATAAGACAATTTTTACTACAAATAAGAAATTAATAACTTACTTAGATTTCAGTTTTTTCAGTGTACTTTCTGTCCATGCTTTGGATGATTTTGGATGATTTTTTTGACTTGTTACAAGCAATTTACACCTCATTTTTGTCTGAAAAAACTTGAAATAAGACATTTTTATAACCTGGTCTGGAGAATGTGGCTCAAATTAAGAACAATAAGACAATTTTTACTACAAATAAGACACAATGACTTGCTTAGATTTCAGTTTTTGCCGTCTACCCTTGGCTTCATGTTAAAAATTGTCTTATTTTACTTGATTCGAACCACATTCACCAGACAAGTCCATAAAAATGTCTTATTTCAAGTTTTTTAAAGACAAAAACAATGTCTGAATTGCTTATAACAAGTAAAAAGTAAGGTAAGAAAAATTTGCTCATCAAGTTTATTAAAATTAGGAAAATGTTTTAATACAAGTAACTTTTTTTATTACCCCACTGACATATTTTTTGACTTGTTACAAGCAATTTACACCTCATTTTTGTCTGAAAAAACTTGAAATAAGACATTTTTATGACCTGGTCTGGTGAATGTGGCACAAATTAAGAACAATAAGACAATTTTTTACTACAAATAAGACAGAATGACTTGCTTAGATTTCAGTTTTTGCAGTGTGTTTGCGTTCAAAAAGCCCAGTTAGGGGAAAGATTCTGATTAGAAATTAGAAGAATAGACTTGGAGAGATGTTGAGTTTTTTCAGTGTAGAAATGTTTCAGTCTTTGCAGAAAAAGAACTTCTGCATATCTTGTTGCTGCCGTGAGATCACGTTTCCGTTGTTTCTGCTTTTGTTTGCGCTTAAAGGGAAGTTTACAACACTTCTGCTTTGTTTCTCACTCAAAAACAACCTGTTTGAAGCGGAGTCAGCGAGTACGAGTTCGTTTATGATGATTCCAAATCTGGGAAATCCTCTTTCATAAGTGCAGCTCCTGATGGATGAAGTTTTATTTCAGCCCCATGAAGTCATCACTGTCCTGTGTTTCTCTGATCTGCATGATGAGTTTGGCCAAAGCCTGGCTCTGCTCCTGGGCTTCTCCACGGCTCTGTGAGGGAGGGGGGGGGGCATAAAGGGGGGTGAAGGAGAGGAAAGAGTCCACGACATCATCTCTCCAGGCCTTTTAAGGAGCTCTCCAGTGGAGGCTGAGAGCGCTGGCCCACTTTCCCATCAGAGCTTCCCAGCTCCTCTCCTCTCCCCCTGGGAGCCTCCAACACAGAGTCACTGAGCGCAGACACTCAGGAAACTCAACACGGATCAATTACGCTCCAGCGTTAGAAACTTTACACTCTTCACGTTTCAGTCTCTGAGTTTGTTTCACAGTTTTCTTCAGCAAAAAAACGTAATTAGTGAAAGAATTACTCACAACAACGTGGACGTCCTACCTGTTTAGGGTCATTACGTCACATCCTGACGCCCGTACCCTGAATATTCACTCTCCTTTCCACCAGAGGAATCCAGAGTTCAAACATATCAAAAGTGTTGTTTCATCAAATTATTCCAAGTGGTGAAATTTCTCCTGTAAAGTCCGTTGTTTGTTCTTCAATCAATAACAGCAGCTTCACAGTCTTAGAGCATTTCCTCCTCAATGTCAATCTGACAAAGCTGCAAGTCTTTGTTTTCAACAGGGTTCTAGCTGCAAGACTAAAGTGACCCCATCGTTTTCTGTTGAGCTTTCATCCCAGGACAGCTTGTGATAGACAACAAGTGCTCCCTGCTTGACTGGTCTTGTGTAATAGCTCTATTAGAGGGTTGTTTGTTTGTTTGTCAATCACTTTAACAGTTAACCAATCACTTCATCATTCACATGAAGCTGATTGTAGCCATTTAGATCATTGGCGAGACCTGTTTATTGGCGTGGGTCTTCATTTCCATTCATGAAGAGGTGCAATCCTTGATTAGAAAATACAATTTCATGATTTTTGTCAAACTTTTCCATGAAGAGAGCAAAGTTAGATAAAAAGAGGACACTGAGCACTGACGAAGCTGGTTTTGTTTGACAGATGAATATACACAAACAAACAGGAGAAGAAAAAAGAGCAGGAAGTGAAACCAAAGATAAACAAAGGGATCTATTCTGAACGTCTGCGTGACATCACCGTAACAACCTCCAGCCGCCGCTGCTGCTAAAAATAGCAAAGATGTCAAAGCGCTGGTACATATATGTCCATGAAGTGTGGAGAACGTGGAGAACGTTTCCTGATAACGGCTTCAGAGACGGCAGTGATGAAAAGATGAAAAACTCGGCTTCATGCTCCGGAGAAACTCAACAAAAACTCCAGAGTCAAGTTTCCTGAGGTTAAAGGAGGCGAAGAGTCCGTTTAAGGTTCACTGTGAAAAACTTCCTGACCTTTAACCCCGAGGCTGTGATGGAAAAAGTTCATCCAGAGACGGCAAAAAACAAAAAAAACAGCCTTCAAAACCAAGAATAAAATCTTTCCAACACAAGTAAAATATGTAATCCCAATAAAACCAGAAATATGTTAAAATTTGTTGTTTCTCACGAATATCAAGTGCATTTCCCTTGATACAAATAAAGATAAAAGTACAATATTTTGAGGTAAAAGTAAATCAATCAAGATCAGAAAGCCAAATGTTAAAATATAAAGACAAATATTGTGATAAAAGGATAAAAAAATTGAAGGATTAAAGTCAAAATGTTGAAATAAACCATCAGAATTATTAGTATATGGGCAGCATTTTGAGCTAAAATACAAAATAATGTGGTTAAAAGGCAAAGTTATTTGTTAAAAAGTCAAACAGAAAGATGTTTTATGTTATAATTTTGATTATTTAATCTCTATGTTTTGATTTATGGTCTCATAACTACAACTTTTATCCCATTATTTTGTCTATTAATCTCATAATTTTGTCTTTTTATCTCATTATTTTGACTCTAATTTTGACTTTCCCACAATTTTGACAGATTAACTAAAATTTTTGAGTATATCAATATGATTTTTTTTATTCATAATTTCGTCTTATGTTACTATTTTGACTTTGTTTCTCAAATTTTAGACTTTTTATCACATAATATGAGTTTTTGCTAATAATTTCTTTTTTTTTTTTTTGATACATTTTCCAATTATTTTTTTTTCCCTTGTAAGTTCCACATAATTTTTCCACCAAAAAGGAAGATATGTCTGGTCAAAACAGGACATTCAGTCACCTGATCTAAGATAAAACTCCATCACAGAAAGCTGATTAATCTCTTTACATTGGTAAAATATGTCTATAATTTTCATTTAATGCCATAACAGAGATATAAATTAAGTTGTGGGGGTAATTTTTAGTAATTCTGATGCGATTACTTCAAACCTTAGAGATTGTAACAGTTTTTTCTGTTTCTCTTCTTTCTGCTTCTTCACACCCACTAAAAAGTGTGTTTGAAGTCTGCGCCTGCAGAAATACACATGGTTATGTAAGCGTCCATCATTTTACAGTTTTACACACAGACACAGTGAAGTTTCTTCTTCTTCTTTTACAGAATTACCCGACTCTCTCTGTAAACGTTATTTCCCTGATATCATCTTCTTCTTTCCTGTGAGTTTTCTGTCCGTGCTGATGATTCTGTCAGCTGCAGCATGAGCTTAATAATCTGCTGTGGGTGGATTCAGAGCGAGTGGGAGAGCAGCACAAGTATCACTTATCTATTTTTAAGCTCCTGCTGCAGGGCTTCCTTTGTGAAGAGTGAGGATGGAGCTGAGCAGAAAAGCAGCGCTGAAACTGAAATATAGTCGTAACAGTTCAAAAGACAGATTTATCAAAACTTGGATTCCGTTTATGGAGTTTGTTGAGAATATATCCCTCATCTGACATCGCCTCTACATACATATATAGGGCGACCAGCTGGACCTATGTAACAGATTGGACTGACCCTGTCTTGTCCTTAGTGCAGGATTGTACTCTATGGAAACCTGTTTTGTGTTTATTATTATTATTATTATTATTATTATTATTATTATTATTATTATTATTATTGTTATTGTTATTATTATTTTTCTACTATTACTATACTGTACTTAATTATTTATTTGTTTTGTTAACCTAATTCTTAAAATTATTATCTATTCAGTGTGTATGGTTGGGGGTATGTTTGTATGTGCGTACATGTATATATGTCTGTGTGTGAGGCTGAGCTTATCCATGTACTTGCAAATGTATATGTGTGGGAATGCGAATATTTTCTCCGTCATACATTACATCATTCTGAAAATAAGTGTATATTTACTTGTTATTATTATATATACTTTAATTATATCATTATTATTATTATGATTATTATTATTATTATTGTATATATCTCAATAGCTGTGTTTTTTTTTTGTGTTTTTTTTTTTTTTTTTTTTTTTTTTTTTTTTTTTTTTTTTTTTTATTATTATTTTTTTTTTATGTCTCTCTCTCTGGGAGTGGGTGGGTGGGATTGTTGTTTTGTTATGTGTTCTGTAAACTAAAAATGTTCAAAAAATAAAGTTTAAAAAAAAAAAAAGAAAAGCAGCTCTGCATCACGGAGAGAGTTAAACGCTGGACACGTTTCTGTCCGACTTATTCAGCTCTGGAGAAAGAAACAGACAGAAACGTGTTTTATAAAAGTAATTCATGCATTTAGAGACAATCTGTGGTCCATAATTTCACCTCTGGGTAAAGAAAAGTGAGCAGGAAAAATGTTCTACTGTGGTAAATAACTACGAACACAAGCGTTAAAACCCTCGAAGAACCACACATGAGAAAAGCTCTGTGACCTATGACCCTAAACGATTTGCAATTGTGACAATTGCGATATTTTGTGTGATTATTTCCAGGTTCCCATCTTCTATGTTTTTGCATAAACTCATTGTAGAACATGAACAGTTACATTAATTACAGCACAATCACAACAACCCACTATCACTACAAATGAGACTGATTTTTTACACATTTTAACCACTTTTACCTTCTTTTGCCACACTTTTGAACAATTTTTTAAAACCTACTCACTATTTTCTTGCCAATTTCTTCTGTTTTAACCCCTTTTAGACAATTTTGGACCATTTTTTGCAACAAACTAACTATTTTCCAAGTGTAATCCCAAAGTTCTTGCCATTGTTTTGCTCCAGTATGAATATTTTTAAGTTTCCTCCCAAATTTTTCTAACTACTTGTTGTTGCTTTTTGGCCATTTTAGTCACTTTTTACTCCTTTTTGCCACCTTTGGACCATTTTTTGTCACTTTTTAAGTACTATCCCAATTTAAATGCCAATTTTTGTTTCTCTTTTTGGCAGTTTTTACATCCTCAAACTACGTTTTTTTATGTTTCTTAGATGTTTTTCTTTTGTAAAAGTAGTTTTTAACAGTTTGTCTCTTTGGGTGAGCGGGGTTAAGTAACTCTGGTGTAGGTTTATTTCCATACGTACAATTTAACGTATTTTACTGTAAATTACAGTTAAACTTATTATGGCTACAAAAACAAATTGCTGTTAATTTATGAGGAAATTTCACCAGTTAAATCTTGTATGATAAGGTTTTAAAACAATATTTTACTGTCAAGAAAACAATAATTACTCTTACTCTGGAAACGTTTTCTTCTTGTGCCCCATTGGTCACTTTGTTTCCTAGTTTTCCGAACACTTTAGCCCCTCCCAGCTGTTTAGCAAAGCTACAGCTTTAATCATTTATCAGGGTTAACTGAAATGAACTCATTAACTCAGGAAAATGGAGTGAATTTATTGTCTAAAATCATGGAATTTAAGGGCTTATATAGATATGCATGTGTTTATTTTATTAAAAGAGCATGAAACTTAATGTTGGTTGTTCATGAATTAAAGAGATTTATGAAAGTTTTCCACAGCTAATACTAAAAAGAAGAAGAAAAACAGTCTCGTGGATGATAAACGCATGGCCTTAAAAACTATGAACTCACCCTTTAATCCAGTTGCAGTCTGTTTCCAGTCATTTCACTGAACCAATAATCTTGCTGATTGGTATCAGGACAGAAAGCAGAGCCGTCTTTATCTGGCCACAGCTGCGTCTTTATTTATAAGAGCAGAATTGATGAAGAAAAAGAACCAACGAAACCGGAGACTGGGATGATTCATCTCAGCTTTTAACATTAAACCATCACAGGCTCCACCGCAGCTCCAGATTTTGGCCTATTATTAGACTCTTTTCTCCAGGAAACAAGGTCACTCAAATAGCCTCAGCTTATTAGAGCTGTCACTGCTCGTTCAGCCTTAAAGACACACACACGTCCAAACATTCAGCTCTTTCTCTCTGCACAAACCTGCACAAACCTGCACATACGTTTGAATGTGTCCGAGCTTTAATGTTTTTAAGGATCGACAGAGTGAAGTGATGCTCCAGCTGCAGACAGAGCTCTGACCCTATTTCTGTTTCAGGGTTAGAGCTCAGCTGTCGTCTGGGAGTGGATCACCACCATTGACTGTATATAGAATAGACAGCGTGGCTCCGCCTGTCACCGTTCTACGTTTTTGAAGCCAAAAAACCAGTTTCTCTAGCCGCCATTGTGCAGCCAGAGTCTGCGCAGTTGAGAATTTCCGGTGGAGCCAAGTAAAAAAGAGAAATAAAAATATTTATTTCTTCTTCTTCAGAAGGTTTAGTCTCCTTTTGGCTCTTTCCTGAAGTTTCTTATTTCCCCGATAAAAACTACTCACGAACGGCAGCTGTCAACTATCGTAAAACCAAACTTATATCGCGGTTTTTAACGTCCAATAACTAATGAGAAACTAACTTCTCAGAAAAAAAAACACCTGAACACCATGCAGCCAGATGACATCGTCATACTACCTTAGCGTAAAGATGAGAGAAACGTTTCTACGAGGTATCGTAATTTTTTAAAGTTTTCCTGGCTCATATCTGGAATACATGGGGAGGCGGGGCTTATGACCTATACTGCAGCCAGACACCAGGGGGCGGGGCATCTGCTGGAGGCTTCAGTTAGAGCCAAACGTCGTTACGTCCACTCATTATACAGTCTATGGTAACAACATGTTCTGGATCTTTATGCCACTATGAAAATAAAACCCCAGGGATGTTCTTGTGATTAATTAATCTGATTTTGTAAATATTTTGTCACATAAACCTTTTGCTGACGATCCCGTTATGTGACTTCGAGACTGAATTAATCTCCACGTTTCCTGTTGGCTCTAAAGAGGTTTGATGGATATGTGACTCATTTTCCACTGGACTCTTCTGGAAACAGGTCCACACCATCTACATCATCAGCATGTCAAGTAGCATCCACAGCTAACAGTGTGTGGGGGGGTCAGCATGTGACCAGAGGCCAGGTCAGGTTTCTATTATTACACGTCTCGACTCCTGTCGCCTCTTTACGCCTCATCCTCTCCGTCACTTCCTGGAAGGTTCTGGCCTTGGACTGGATCTGCTTCCCATTCCTCACCCCCCCCCAAAAAATGCTCTGACGGTTGAAGCCTTTGGTGGCTCTGAGTGGAGATGCTCAGAGCTAAAGTGCCGTCAGATGGAGGCTCGTCCATCGTGTGGCGTTGAGCTCTGCTGGGGGGGGGGTCACCCTTCATGGACGAACTCTTCCTGGAAGAATATTTTTATGTTCCATTTGAATCTGGCTTCTTGTTGTCTGTAGACCTGCTGACTGTCACCTGATAGCGCAGGCGGGGGCGAGCTTTTAAACCCAGCGGTGTCTAATTGAACGGGTCTAAAGCCGGCGCTATCACCGTTTGTCTTAATCACTCCTAAGACATTCACTGATAACATCAAAGCAGGACTATTTCTATCTACTCTATAGCGCTGTCGTCTGGACTCGTGAATTGGAGAAGGAGATGAGTGTGTCGGTGTCCCGGGCGCCAAGAACAGCCGCTGGGTGACACGGGAGCATGGGAGCATGGGAGCAGAGCGCCTGGCTTCTCTCAGATGCGGCTGAGTTGTCCGCACTTCAGGCGTCACCTCGCCGTGAGTGCTGCATGTCTGGGTCACCTGTGCTGACGTGTCGGTGTCAGTGACTGCTACTGTTACTGTCCGTCGTTGGAAATCAGGTATTTCCCACGTCTGACCAAACTCTCCTGGAGAAATTAAAGCGTCTGAAACCTAAACTAAGCGACAACCGTCTGTGTTGTAGAATGATACCAATGCAGAATGCTGCAGTTCCTTGAGTGTCCACTTGAGGCTGACTGAGAAAGTCAAAGATCCCATCAGATTCCATGTTAAAATCCTTCCTCTGGTCCCTGAACTAGTTTTTTTTTTATTGAACCGAAATGTTGAAATTGGAACTGAATCAAAATGTATGCAGAGTTCAGACAGAAGACTCCGTCCATATCCGTATCCCTGTCCATATCATATCGTAACAATATCGTATCTGTATATCCATATCCGTGTACTGTATCAGTGTACTGTATCTGTGAGCCCTTATATGAGTTTATCCATATATTTATATATCTGTGTATCTGTATATCCTTGTATCCTTATATCTGTGTATCCATGTATCCTAATACCTGTGCATCTGTGTATCCGTATATATGTGTATCCTGATATCTGTGTATCCGTGTATCTGTGTATCCTAATATCCATGCATCCATGTATTTCTATATCCATGTATCCATATATCCATGCCACCCTGTATCCGTGTATTCATATATCCATGTATCCATATATCCATGTATCCATATATCCATGTATTGGTATATCTGTATATTTGTGTATCCATTATCTGTAAATCTGTGTATCCATATATCCGTATGTCTGTGTATCCGTATATCCACGTATATCCTAATACTCGTATATCCGTGTAGCTGTGTATCCATGTATCCGTGTGTCCGAATGTTTGTATATTAGTCAATATATCCATATATCCATGTATCCTAATATTCATGAAGCGGTGTATTCGTGTATGTGTATCCATATATCCATGTATATCCGTATATTTGTATATCCGTGTATCCATATATCCATGCATCCATGTATTTCTATATACATGTATCCACATATCCATGCGACACTGTATAACCGTATATTCATATATCCATGTATCCATATATCCATGTATTGGTATATCCGTATATCAGTGTATCTGTGTATCCGTATATTTGTGTATCCATTATCCGTAAATCTGTGTATCCATATATCCGTGTGTATCCGTATGTTTGTATATTTGTCCATATATCCCCATATCTGTGTATCCGTATATCCATGTATCCCAATATTCATGCATCCGTGTATCTGTATATGTGTATCCATATATCCATGTATATCCGTATATTCGTATATCCATGTATCCGTGTATCCATATAGCCGTGTATCTGTGTATCCGTAGATCTGTGTATCAGTGTCCGTGTATCCATATACCCATGTATATGTGTATCCATGTATTCGTATATCCGTCTTTCCATATATCCTTGTATCCTTATATCCATATATTTGATCAGTGTTTCTGTACCTGTATATCCATATATCCGTATTTAAGCTTCTGTATCCGTGTATCCGTGTTTATGTGTCAGTATATCTGTATTGGTGTATCCGTATCCATACCTCGTATTGCATTGTATCCGTATCATATCTGTTATTAAGGTTGAGCATACATGAACCTTAAGGAGTCTTCGGTCTGAAGTAATTAGCATAGAGTGGAGTATAAAGGCCACTTCTTTACAGCGACTCTTGCTTGAAAACTGGCCAAAGAAGCGTCTCTTTGTAAACTCTTCATTAAAGCTGTTGAAGTGATTTTTCTCTCTGGATGGGTCAGATGTGCAGACTCACCTCCATGAAGCCTGACTTTAAGGTGAGTCACTCACTCCTGCAGGTCTCAGCAGCTGAAGACAAACAGTGGGAGTGTGCCAGGGTCATTTTGTGGTTTTGATACACTTGAGTCACATGCTGATGCTTTTATTCTCTCCAGGAACAGGAACAAAAGCAAACACTCAGGGTTTATAAAAGACGGGCTCATGACAGATGAACCATCGATCATTTTTAACCGGCTTTGTGTAACGTACTGTAATGACCGCTGAATCTACTGAGAGCCAATCAGCTGACAGCATTCTCAAGGTCTTCTCTGGTGTGACACAAATACTGCAGATTTTTCCTCCTCACAACACGACAAACGAGAAAGTCTAACGAGAATTTCACAGGCTGAAAAGTGAAAGGAAGCCTCTGATTTCGCCCTCTGAGGAGCGGTAACTGCTGCGGCGTCTCATCCCTGACATCAGCGCGGTAAATACAGCTGCTGAGGGGCTACGACGGACAGGATGCATAAACAGGATGTATTACTGTACCTCCAAGATGTTTGTAAGTGTGCGGAGTGTGCAGACATACAATGAAGAGTTTCCATGCCTTCAGTGCAACAAGAGGCCCCTCTTACATAAGCAAACTGCTGACACAGATTTGGAGATAAGTGGAGACAAGAGCTGCAAAAATGTATGAACCCATGACAGACAAATTTAAATCGCATTATTGTTTCTCATGTCACCTTCAATTCGATGAGGTTTGCAGTTTTGGCTTTGGCATTGATGGGTGTTGTGTTTGCAAACAGTAACGACAATTCCTGCAGACCGTTAAAAAAAAATTAATAAAAACTGAGATGAAATGTCAAAAATTTGAGATAAAAGTCAATATCTTGAAGATAAAAAAGTCAAACTAATAAGATTAATGGTCTAAATTATGAATAAGGGCAATATTTTTAGCCACACTGTCAAAATTTTGAGAAAACAAAGTTTAAATTTTGAGATTAAGTCAAAATGATGATTTTTTTTTTTTAACTTTAAGATAAAAGGTAATGACACAATACTATCAGAATAATAAGAAAAGCAAAGTTTTGAGATTCAGAGTCAAAATTTTGGGATAAAAAAATCATAATCTTAAAGGTGATAAATGTGTAAATTTCAAGTTAAAAGTCCAATATATGAGATAAAAGTCAAAATTTTGTGAGAAGGAAGTACAAATTTTGGGATAAAAGTCAAAGTTATGAGGTAATATAAAAAGTTTTAGATTAAAAAATGTTAAAAAGTAAAAAAAAAAAAAAGATGGTAAGATATAAAGTTCAATTCATGAAATTCAAAAGTCAAATTTTGGGATAATTAATTCTGAGTAATGATTAAAAAGTCAGAAGAATAATGAGAAAAATACCTCAAAATTTGAAAGTTAATAAAAGTCAAAATTATGACAAAGAAATTCAAATATTGGGATAAAAAGTCAAAATACTGAGATTAAAAGTCAATTTTCTGACTTATTTTAGGGGGGAAAAATACAAATTAATCCATTCTTTATCTTTATTTTGGTAACTGGTGGGAATTGGCTTTTCAAGGCTTGAAAATAAATAAAGTTTAGTACTGTTGTTCACACAGTTTCGTTTCCAACCTTTCTTCACAATTAACTCAAACTTTTGGGGCTTTTTTCGCATAGAAGGAAAATAACAGCCACAAGTGAATGTTAGAAATAGCAGTTTTAGAGCAGATCTGATTCGTAGCATTAGATTAATTATTTTTTAACTGTATGCTTCAGATATTCACACACCGTGCAGTCATAAAACTCTGGAGGACACAAAGATCTAAAGTAAACCCCCTCTCCTCTTGGCTCGCTCTGCGCTGTCACTCAGCGTTCGGTCTTTCCTTCACTGGACAGCAGCTCATTTCACTTTCACATCAAACCCTCTGGCTAACAGCTTCCTGACACACACTCTGTTGGTGTTCCTGCCTCCGATGACTCAGTTCAACCACAGTAATTTCCCCTGACATTTCTGAAACATTAAAAATCAGAATCCCCTCAGCTGCTGCCTCTCTCTGGGTCTTAACCTCCGTTTTCTGGCTCCGAGTCTCTGTGCAGACGTATTTACTGCATCTTCAGACAATAACTTATTTTAATCTGACTACAATTTAGTTTCAGTGACAGGGAAATGAGAAAATAGGGTTAGTATGACTCACAGTGCTGATTGTTGACTGTTTTGGGTCATGATCCTGCTTGAACAGCTTGTTATTCAGGATGTCAGCTTTAAGCGCAGAAGGTGGGTGGTATCTTATCAAGCACCAGCAGCATCATTTGGAGTTTTTCAACATCTTTAAACCCAAGAATAACAGCCTTATCGCTTGTAATGACACCTCAAAGTAAAACAAAAATACAGGCTGCACGCTTCATACCTTAAACGTGCGCATGAGGAGGCAAAACCGCACCCCCTGCTGAGTACACATGGGCGTCTGCCAACAATAACACGGCACTGCCAGTATAAAAAACACTCAACGCTTGGCCACCTTGCGTTTTTACTCCAGGTTAAGCAGGACCACCCCGGCATCTCAATCCACCAAACATTCCTCGCACTTCGAGCGTTCACTACAGGTACTTTCAAGGAGCAACCTGTTTCTGTTGGACGCAAACTGAAAATGTCACACATGACATAACTGGAATAGTTTTTTTTTTTCCACCTGTAGTGTTCATGTGTGGAAGAAAAGGGAAAACCCTCACAGAGAAAGTTTGTTTAGAGAGCCTGACTAAATGTCATCGCCTGAATTAAAGATGCTATCAGTGACGTTCCTATAAAAATTCACGGCCTTATAATAACAGCAGGACAAGGTAGAAAGCACCTGAAGTTAATTTATTATGAACCCACTTCATGTTACTTTCTGCAACTTCTAGATAAGTCACACGACATCTTAACCCTGTAAGACCCAGAGTTTTAATATCACAGCATCAGATTTCAGATACTCAGATATTGTTTTTTTCTAAAAGAAATACATATTTGCATGCTCAAGGGTCCTATTGTTGAAGCCTGACATGCTGATGGATGGTAAATGTGTATATAGATCTGGCCACAAACTCACAAAACACACAAACTTTTCTTCTAGATTTGGGTCTTACTTCATTTTCCTGTTCATCAGAAACAATTTCTGTGACAGTATACTTGCTTTTGTGTTCATTCTTCTTCTCTTCTTGATCACTTCTATGAAAAAAAGTCTAGATTTGCAGAATTTTCTTTTGCAGAAGTCCTACTTTTGTGTGTTTTAATTTAGCCCACTGTTGTGTTTCTTTTGCACGTGCTCCTTAAAGGAAAACAACAAATCTGGGAACCATGACTTGAACTACGTCGCTGCTCCGCAGTTAAACATGATGACATTTGTTTAAACAAAACATAAATCATTAATAACAACATTAAGGGAGAAACAAGTCACCATTTGGGTGAGTAACTGTAATATTCGTTAGAAGAGTCATTTGTTGCACAACTTGTTACCATTGACTGTATATAGAATAAACAGCGTGCTTCCGCCTGTCACCGTTCTACATTTTTGAAGCCATTTTTGGGACAAAGAGATCGGCGGTAACACGTCGGTCTCAGACGCGTCATCTCTTAAAGGCCACCTCGGTTCATTTTTTCTCTTTATTTTTATAAATAAAGAAGAAGAAGTCTTCCAAATCAGAGGAAAACCGAGAAAGGACTTCAAAGAATATAGGGGCCATTTTTGATGAGTGCTTGCCGTCGACAGTTGATAGCATGAACGAAACTTATATCGCGGTTTTCAACGTCCAATAACTAATGAGAAACTAACTTCTCAGAAAAAAAACACCCGAACACCATGCAGCCAGATGACATCGTCATACGACCTTAGAGTAAGGATGAGAGAAACGTTTCTACGAGGTATTGTAATTTTTTAAGTTTTCCCGGCTCATATCTGGAATACATGGGGAGGCGGGGCTTATGACCTATACTGCAGCCAGACACCAGGGGGCGGGGCTTATGACCTATACTGCAGCCAGACACCAGGGGTCGGGGCATCTGCTGGAGGCTTCAGTTTGAGCCGAACGTCATTTAGTTTAGTTTAGTTTTAGTTTATTCACACACATCAACCTTGGCGAGCGCTGATACACATACATGCATACATATACATATACATATACATATACACATACATATACATATGCATATACATATGTACAATAGTTGTCACAGTGGATGTGTGGAAAGGGTGACCCCAAAGAAGCTATTTAAAGCTTGTAGCAGGGGGCCCGTTTTCCCACAAATAAAGCAGGAGCACACAAGTAAAATAACAACACAAATACAGACGGAAAGAAAAGAAAACAAAACGAGAAAGAAAATGAAAAAAGAAACGAAAAAGTAGCAGACGACCCTGATATTGTTCGTGGATGCAGTGATATAACCAGTAAATCAGAGATACTTAGACAATAGTAACTGTTTTAGTTTTCTCTTGAAGACAGAGATGCAATGTGACGTTTTTAACTCATTATCAAGCTCATTCCAGATCTGAGGCCCTCTGCAGACAATACTAAGGCTGGAGCGTTTTAGTCTACGCTTCTTTCCAGTGATAAGATGTTTGTTCCTGGTAGCATGGGTGTGTGTGGGTAAAGAGATTGGAATGAGTTCACACAGTTTATTGTTCATTTTGTGCACGGTTTGATACATCATTACGTCCACTCATTATACAGTCTATGGTATAAACGTAGCCTTAAATGCAACTTTACTTTTGCGTTTCACCTGAAAAGTGTTGTCGTGTGAACAGGGGGTGAATTCCAATTCCTGTCTTAACCCTCAATCTCAAAATGCGCGTTCCCGCGAAGTGTAAGTGCTGTCCCGATTCTCAGAAAGTTGAGGTTGAGGGGCAAGATTGAGGGCTGTATCTCCCTCAATATTGAGATTTTCCGACACCACCCTTGGGATTAAGGGACATCCAGAATGCATTGCGTATTGTCGGTAAATAAACATGGCGTCCAAAGCGTCAGAGAAGGCGAGCTACAAATATAGTATTTTCTTTGTTAATGGAGATATAAATATTAGGAAAACCATTGTATTATCTTAGTTTAGACCCATTTTGTGGATTATTTACCTCGTTGTTGCAGAACATTTATTTTTATTTTATGATCTTTTGTCAATAGCGTCCGGTGCGGACAAGCCATGTTGCGTTCGTTAAAGTTAGTTAACGTTACAAAATGGTCATTTTTCTCAGTGGTAATGTAATTGTTTTATCAAGATAACAGCCTATATAACATGCTTGTGCCGATAATGGTATAAGATGACCAGGGCTAATGTCATCTCCTGTAGCTGCAGAGTTATGTAACGATAGTTAAAGCTGGTGTTTACCTTTCAATAAACTATGGTATGCTGTGACAGCTGAATATGTCCGTGGTTGTGTTATTTATACAGATATTTTTTTGATAACGCTAACCGAAGGAATAACTGACAGACAGTCCACAACAATTTCACTTGCATTTAAGGGGTGTCCCATTTCTAAGTCACAAGATAGNGTGGTAATGTAATTGTTTTATCAAGATAACAGCCTATATAACATGCTTGTGCCGATAATGGTATAAGATGACCAGGGCTAATGTCATCTCCTGTAGCTGCAGAGTTATGTAACGATAGTTAAAGCTGGTGTTTACCTTTCAATAAACTATGGTATGCTGTCTGTCGACTTATACAGGCACCAACACAATAAATATGTCTATAAAAAAACTATTGCGATTGGCTTCCTTATTGACTGTCTGTCAGGTGTTGTTAAAGTGAACGTAAATTCCCCAGTCCCATTTCTAAGTCACAAGATAGACCTTAACACTTGGTTTTGAGGGCTACTAAGATTGAGGGTTGAGCTTGAGGGTTAAGATTGGGGGTTAAGAAAGGAATTGGAATTGGGCCAGGGTCTTAAAAAGTCCTCACTGTCCCTTTAAAGAGGAAAAACCAGATCTGCTGTAAACCCAGGGCTCCTCTGTCTGACCTGAGTGTGTAGATCTCCAGAGAAATACCTGCTCCTGTATGTAACAGCCTCCTCTCTGTGCTGAATGTTATGTAATACTTTGAAGTGCTCTTGTCTTATTTGGTGTACACAGTCTATAAGGGATTACCCAGCTCACTCTCTCTTCTCGTAATCTGCTGATCATGACGTTATACTGCAGCTCCTGAGCTCCTGCTCTCGCGAGATTATGGAAAAACTCTCTCTCTCTCTGTTTCTGTGTAGCTCTCTCTCTCTCTCTCAGCCCTCCCTTCCCACGCCCCAGTGCGCTGTGGGATAGTGCCACTATAAAGTATATCCTCTCTCGGAGAAAGATAAGAAGCCCGAGACAGGAGGGGGATGAAGATGGCGGACGCCAAGCAGAAGAGGAATGAGCAGTTAAAGCGCTGGCTGGGCTC